>ML363763.1:0-72556 GCA_005239505.1 Nicotiana paniculata | reverse complement strand
TTTTATGGCTAATAATCCTAGAACGGAGTCTAAATTCATAAAATGACCCCTTGGGTCATCACACAATAGCCTTCAGCAATGCAACATGAATGAAAATGATCTGAACCTCGTCCGAAACTCACCTGAGCCATTTGGGACCCCGTCCAAATATATAGACAAGTCCCATAACATAACACGAACCTATTCGAGGCCTCAGAAACCACATAAGAACATTGAAAAGACAAATCACACCTCAAATCGAAATCTAAACTTTGAACTTTCAATTTTCAAAACTCGCGCCGAAACATATCAATCATCCCGGAATGAACCCAAATTTTTCACACAAGTCCCAAGTGACATGACGAAGCTATTCCAATTCCCGGAACCACAACCCGAATCGAATATCCTCAAAGTCAACTTCCGGTCAAACTTATGAACTTTCCAAACCTTCAAATTTTCAATTTTTGCCAACTTGTGCCGAAACCTTCTAGAAAGATCCAAATGCAAATCCGGGCATATTCCCGAGTCAAAAATCACCATCCGGACCTAACGGAACCATCAAAATTCCGTTCCGGGGTCAAATTCACAAAAGTCAAACTTGGTCAACTCTTTCAACTTAAAGCTTCAAAAATGAAATCCATTCTTCCAAACCGACTCCGAATAACCTGAAAACCAAAACCCACGATTCACATAAGTCATAATACATCATACAGAGCTACTCATGCCCGCAAACTATCGAACGAAGTGCAAATGCTCAAAACGACCGGTCGGGTCGTTACATCCTCCCCCACTTAAACATACGTTCGTCCTCGAACGTGCCAAGAGTTGTTCCCAAAACCACCAAACCGCCGTATAGCCTTACCATGCACATATCCGGGGGTGATCCCATGCACCCTATCCCATATAAGTTCGATAACACAACATAACTGAAATTTCTCAATTCAACCTAGCCCATAAGCCTTAGAATCCAATTTTTCCAACATCCGGAATTTCTTATAAGTTTTGAATCTCGCAACCTACACGCCATATAAGTCTGAACAAGCTGTACCAAACCGCAACCATAACCCAAGCTACAATCACAGGATATACCACATGACTCAAACACCCATAGAAAAATCTCCAATCACAATAACTACTCAGAATAACCCAATCCCGGTAACAAACCTCATACCTAACGAAAACTCATTCTAAAACCTTCGTACACTGTCGATAATGAAAGAACACGCAGAAAATCATAACTATTCATCAAATCAACATGCCGTAGAGCTCCCTCTCCTTCAACAAGAACTATATCCAATTCCTAAGCCGACTTCCGATATTATCCTTCCAAATATACCGCAATCAAATCCGATAGCACCCATCCTAGATCCGACGACTCCATCTTATCGAATACCAAATACTCTACTGACACACAATACCAATACTACTCATAGTCACAAACCGTGCAATCCATGCACCAATAAGCAACCATCCAAATATACTCAATAGCGAAAATGACTCAATCAAGAGAACCGTCCCGCAAGCTCAACGGGTACCACCACCACGCAATCCTAAGAACCCATCGCACACCGTAGAAACATCACCCACTCTAACACAAAGTTTCATACCTCAACATAACTCCACTGCAATGCGCGACTCCATCCAAACGCTGTTCCATATCATATACCTCGAGCCACCCTGCTAAAAAATCAATAACCACACGAAATTCGATATCAAGTTTCCAAAGTATATGACCATAACCATGGAGAAGCAATTAACATAATATACCACAATTCAGAAAGACCATAACGAAGGTGCAATAAACCATTCCACATCCCAATCATCATGTCGCTCGAATTCCGCTATAAGGCCCAAACTGAACCACACCATGTATGCATATAACCAACGAATCACAACCCTTCATAGCATGGAAGAGTAACACATAGAACATATCTGATACAAATAAAATTAATTCTAACCGAATGGCACATCCCTCAACAATAGCATTATGGAGCCAACCAATCCGACTCAGTGTAGAATACACATCCTAATTGGGCCTTCCAATGGATCCCCAAATCGACTCTGGTCACCCACAATAGATAAATAAATCTCTGAAAGCCCACAATGACTGAATCTTAACACATACTATCATCTGGCTAGATTCGACCATGACTTCACAGTCCACAACCATGAAACAATCCACTCTTGAGAACTCCCAATCTCCAAATCTATAGAACACACGAATCACCATATCCGATCCCAACTCCACTGCCAGAATGTCTAACATCTCTCATACATTATCACCCCACAAAGAATACTTCTAAAATCCTTCCGTGCCACATAGAAAAATTCAAATATCAGCAGTCGATCGACCAGGAGAGTGACGCAGTACCGGTGGAGTATCCATAAATCAAACACATTGCCCCATTCTGAAATATATACCCTCATCAAGCCACCAAATAGTACCATCATTTACTTAGTCATCTGAGACTATCCATGCTGCCTACGAATTTATGACCTTTCCCCCCAAAACTAAACTGTGTCTTAGCACATGCAAATCTCAATCCCACACCTCACACCGCATCTACCATGCCATTATATGAAAAATACGAGAACTTCATAGCCCACTCCAAGTTACAATAAACTACATACCTCGTTATCCAAAGACCTTCCATTTGATTTCCTCTCGGAGAAGTTCACTATACCCCTCGAACTGTGGTAGAAATCATTGAGAAACCTTCGAAACCCATTTGCAACCAAACCATCATAACTAAATCTCCCTAACTCCACCAAGCCACGCGGGTCTCCAAAACCCAAGAGCATTTCCACGAATCACCTGTAGAGACTCACCACACCATAAGTATCCAAAGAACCGATCATACCCATTACTGTGTTGCTCCAACTTGCTATCAAGCTGTCCTATTTCTCCAAGTCCTTTCCAAATAGACTTCAAATTGATGCTTCTCCTTTCTAGAACACCATGATGCCTAACCAAAATTCACCACACAAAAGACCCTAGTATAAAACCTCAATGACCTAAGACCCATAAGCCGCTGAGTTCCCTCTTAAGCACCCCGAAGCGCCAAAACCAAGACACCCACTCTAAAGAGACCTTATGTGAACCTAAAAATATTTCCTTCACCTTCTTGATACTGAAATGCATAATCCTTAATAATATTAAAAATTCCACTAGCCTCGACACCGTCCAATGTAACTCTCCATTTCTAGCCACAAACCAATCTTGAAAATTCCAAATCGCTACATTTAAATCTTGAATCCATTAGAACCATTCTCGAGAGTCATCCACTCTTCCCAAATCTCAATTAGCCGACCAAATGGACCAAACGACCTGTGCCCCATTACCACACCAACACTAAAGGGAGGATCCCACACTCCTAAGCACCAGAGCAAATTCCTACTCCATGCACACTACATCCTCTACGACTAACCACTCAATCATTCCATGATTCCCATATACCCATAGAGTATAATATAATCCGTATCTAAAAATTCCCTCACTCGAGTCATTCTCAAATCCACCTCTGCAAGTCATAACTGAGTCACCAACATACCTCAAACTAAAACCAATTCAACACAAAATCGTGCAATCAACTCGTCAATAGCATACTCCCCACTTGGCTCAAAGCCATAGATCAAAACACACAATAACTCACAATGCCCATACTCTATTATTTCCATAATAGCACAGTGAGATTCAACTAAGTCCTTCATGAGCTCCTGAATGCAAACCATCTAATACTTCAAATTATCTGCAATCTCGCATTCACCCTCGTAATAGTCAATCCAACTTCCACAAGCAATCCAAACTCAAATTGCAACATATATCATACACTGGTAAAAGAGAACTCTCCACAAAATATCATAGGGACCACACAACCTCAGGACACCTCGCAGGAGATAACCCACCTACTTTGCCTCAAACTGACATCTCTCTATACCCTTCCACAACCACAACTACTACGCAATTGCTTATTCTTTCGGATTCTGATCTCAACAATAAAACATGAGAACCTAATTTGTTCCGGCATTAAGCAACAAGGAGGGTCCTTTTAATACGCTCATAACTCGGAAACATACGCCAAATCAAGACAAAAATCAAACACCCAATAGTCCTTGCTACTTCTCAAGTAAACTCTTCTCGTCATATTCGAACAATCTGGACACATCTCACAGTCACATCATTCTCACCACATAGACATCCAATCACAAATTCCACTAATAGGGACACCAACAGATATATAAGTCCCAAAAGCACGTGCTCCCACAATCGAAATCTCCGTGCTCAATCTACAGTCAAAATCGGGCCTCAAGTCCTCCAGAATGGCCCATCATCAGCACGCCAAAATCACATCTCGTACCTCAACCATGGAATCACAAGCCGTCGATGCACAGCTGATACCGAGCGCTTATGTGCACATACGAATGCGTGGAAGGAATTCAAAGGGTTACACTTCAAGCTGAATCAATGCCGCACGATAAGGAAAAGAAAGATGGGAAGTATATCCTAAATGTCTAGTAGCCTCTCGAAGATAGGTATGGACGTCATCATACCGATCCACAAGACTCTACTAGACACTTGCTCATGACTTTTAGAACCTATGAACCTAGAGCTCTGATACCAACTTGTCATGATCCCAAATCCACTAGTCGTGATGGCACCTAACCCAACCCGCTAGGTAAGACAACGATGAACTAAACCATGTTATTTCTCTTTTAATAAATTCAAGTAGTTAAATTATATTTAATAAGAAATTTCAGAGTAGAAAATTTGATAAATGAAATGAAGACAACTAAGTGGCAATCATAGTGATATAAGTACTACAAAAATGTAAAGTCTACTAGTGTGTGTGCCAAGACCTAGTGTCACAAGTGTATGAGCAACTAGTAGAATATATAAAACTCTAACTACTGTTTGAAGTAAAGTAGACAGAATATAAATACAAAAGAGGGACTCTAAGGGCTGCAGAACGGCTCAGGAAGTAGCTCACCACTAGGAATCGGGATGTTTGGGATGCGCGCCGGTATGACCGCCAGATGCACCTGCATCAGATCCTGCACGATTAGTGTAGAAGTGTAGCATGAGTACATAAACAACATGTACCCAGTAAGTATCTAGTCTAACCTCTAAGAAGTAGTGGCGAGGAGTCGACATCGACACTTACTATGGGATAACAATATAAATACAAAGATTCTAAATAAGCGTTGGTTATGTAAATAATGGTAACAGCTCAAGTGACGAGAAGGATTGAATAGTTCTTTCACAAATAGTAATTTCCAAGTCAATTCCTGTCATTAATAACCAAAATCTCACAAGCCGTAAAATAATATCAAGTATAAATAGGCTCCGAGTATTATTAAGCATGATTTATGTCGAGGTCGTACGAACCGATCCAAAATAACGTGTACTCTGCCAAGGGTCGTGTGACACAAACCATAGATGCATCTATTCTACTGACGAGGCGTTCGGCCTGCTCCACAAGAAGAGAGGATACTTTATAAACATCCAATTTAAAAGTTATTACGAGGCTAATACACAAAGAAGCACAATTTCTATTAGCGGCCAAGTAACCAGCCAAAACTCAAGTAAGTGAAATCAGGTCGTTTACAATTCCTTTATCAAGTTCCAATATAATTTAGGCAGTTTAATTAACAAGTAGAATGCAAACCATACAAGTATTTTGTAATTTGGGTCCTAAACTACCCGACCATAAGCATAATTAGTAGCTATGCACAAACCACGTCACCTCGTGCGTACAACCCCCACAATTAGAAGCAAATATTCATTTAAATCACCTATGGGGTAAAATTCTCTCTTACAAGGTTAGGCAAGAGACTTACCTTATCTCAAAGCTCGCTTTCCGGCCTCAAATTCACTATAAAGCCTCAACTCAGTGCCGGACAATCCGAAACTAGTCAAATGTTGTAAAAAATAATCAATACATGTTCAAAAGTTAATATTCTAACTATTAGAGTGATTACCCAACCCTGATTGAAAGTTTCCTAAAATACATCCCCGGGTCCGAAAATTTCCGAAGAAAGTTATTACCCATAACCTCACGAACTCAAATATATAATTTTCACTCAGCTCCATAACCATTTTGGTGGTTAAATCCCACTTTTATCAAAAGCTAGGTTATTCATCAAAATCCAAATTTTCAAAATTTTACATGTTAAAATCTACCCATAATCTATGTATTTAACTTACATTGGATAGAAATTACTTATCTCAAATAGCTGTGAAACCCCCTCTCTAAGAGCTCCAAAATCGACCAAGGAATGCAATAAATGAACCCAAAATGGCCTAAGTCGCGCATTAAAAGGGACCTCACTGCCTCCAGAATTTCTGCTTCTGCGTCCTTGGGGGCGCATCTGCAGCGCCACACCTGCGGAAAAGCCACTGCAGGTGTGGTCCTAGCCCAAGCTGGTTGGCTCCGCTTCTGCGGACGGGATCCCGCTTATGCGGTTCCGCTTCTGCGGAGGATTCTCCACTTTTTCGGACCATGTCGCGCCCACTTTTTCCCTTTCCTTTCGGATCGGTCAGGGTTTTTGATATTATTGGGACAACTCATTTCCTTTTGGGAAAAAAGGGTATGTAAGGAATTGAATAGTCGCCACCTAACGAATTAAGGTGCGTTAGGGCACCTACTAAGGGTCATTATAACACAGATTTGAATAATCAGAGATTGGGTAAAGGCTTGAAATTACTTCAAAGGGAAGGTGTTAGACACCCCTCAAAGTCCACAACTGTGGTTCCCGGCCAAACAAACTTTGTGGATTTAAGAAGTAGCAAATAAGCTTAAACAAATAAAGGTTTTGAAAAGATTCGTATTCTAAGCACACATGTGAAGTAAAGTTTTAGAAGATTTAAAGTCTAAGCACATATATAAGGTTTTAAAAGATTTACAGTCTAAGCACACATATGTAAGGTATAGGGGAGTCCTCAGTTGTTTATCCTATAGGAACGTCATCAGTACAATGCCCGGTAATCACTCTTCAGAAAGGGGCTACACGTGGCATTAGCGCAGAGATCATCATATCCATATCTGCCCTTTCCCACCCCTTAGCAGTTATTTAAGCGAGTGTTGTTTAACGACCTCTATGCGTGCTGTTAAACGTCCTTTCTTAATGGTCCTGGAGGAAATTAGGACCTATACCTATAGGCAGTTCTAGACAGACCCCTAAGGTTTAAAAGGGGAAAATACTAGGACAGGCAAGAACAAATAGGACTTTAGCAAATAAAGGCAGGAAAGAACAATTAAGAGGCTTATATTTACCTCCACAGATAATGCACGTAAACAACACGACTCAAACACAAATNTAAACATAAAAGAAACATTTTCCAGTTTTATAAAGGTTGATTACCTAAGGCTTGCCTACGCGTGGGGGGTAATGCACAATAGTTACCAGAATTGTTAAAAAATTGTTTAGAAGTTGTTATACCTAAAGCATGTTGTTCTAAGTGTTGTAAAATACAGGGATTATTACCAGTTTATTTAAAATAGGATGATCAAATGTGAGACAGTCTTATGTCCTTTTTCATGCCTCAGTAGTTTAACTAGGCGTGGCTTAGCAAATACAAGCGAAATCATAAGGCATGGTATCTAGTATGCACATATAAAATGCAGAATGATTTTAAGATACGCAGAATTCCTAAAGCATGATTTCTTAATGCACAGGAAGTGACAACATAATTTCAGGATGTGCAGGAGCAACATTTTTTATGTTGATGCTATTATTTAGCCTAGAAGCAGGATTTCTAAGTGATAATATCAAATGAGATGCTAGAACAGTATACGTGAAACCTAAGAACATGATATCTAACGACATGCTTTGAATGTATTGGTACTAAACATGGATTCTAATGCACGTATAGGAAATGTAAACCTAAGGCATGATTTCTACCCATTGATATTGATAACATATATAACTACCCTCCCCTTTTCACTAGCGAACCCCAATATTCGTTTACAATAGTTATTACAAAGCAATATTGAATGAATTACATAGATAAAGAAAAACAAGAAGTTACACTATAGGGAGCCTGAAAGCAGGCCCAGATATACCAAACTGCCCACAGCCTCAAGTGCCAAAGTTTTTCATAACCTTTTCATGTCCGGATGTGTCAGAGTTCCCTAAGGACCTCAAGGATCCCGGGCAGTGCTCACACCCAGATTTCACAACCATAACTGAGTAAGTGCAGTGTGGAAGTGCCAGCCCCAGTGCATCAGAGTTCATAGGGATCTCACAGGGATCCCAAAGCAATCACACACTGGAGGGGCAGAACTTAAAGACCTAAGAGTAGAGTGAGAGTGCTTGACATAGTTTTGAAAGGGTTTGATAGGAAAACAATTATTGAAAGAGACTCAGTAGAAATAGTTTTATAAAATAAGAGAGAGTTGTTTTGTAAAATAACTTTTGAGTAGAGTAGGGCAATTAACAAAAACAGATCAAACACAGAACCAAAGCAGGTTCAACATCACACATAGAACAATGTGTGAAGGGAACTGGGGACACATAGAGCACATAATGTACAAGCATAACAGTTCTTGTATGGAATAACATGAACTCCAAAATCAACACAGAATCAAGCAACTTAGGGTACAAATTGTTTTGCAAAAGAAATGTTCATACTAGAAACCAGATAAACACAGAATTGAATAGAGTCACATTGAGACATACTACAAAAAGGGGGGGGGGGAGTAACATATTCATGCTGATCCTAAGGGGAGTAATACATAACATAAGATGCTAGATGGACAAAAATGTAAACATGTCAACTACAGGTTTCACAACAGAACCATAGATAGAAACAAACTAGAAACATGATAAACTGAAGCAGTAAAAGAAACATATTGGTTTTGGGACTTGAATTGAAATCAGAACATACCAGTAAAGAAGATAGCAAACACAAAAGTGATGAATAGGAGAGCACAATAATTAGCCTTGTCTTGCAGCCGGCTAACTCAGAACAGTAGCAAGTAGCAAAGAAGGAGAGCAGAAAGCTTTGAGTGTGAGAGGTAGTTTTTGAACAAATGTGTTCGTGTGGTTGTGTTAATGAGAGAGCATATATATATATATATATTGTAGTTTAAAACTAGGTAGAATAAGGTAAGAATCACAATTAAGTAGTAATTATGGAACTAGGTATCACTTAGTATAAAATCAACATAGATACTCCCTTAATTAAAGGAGTTAACTTCAAATGGTAGAATACAGGTAGAAAATAAGAAAATATACCATTTATGACTGGAATATAACCCATAAGGAAATAATTTCAGCACAGTACAAGTATAGAACATGTAACTGAGGCTAGGTTCAGAAGATTCTAATTAAGGAAAATACCTAATAATCAGTTGACAGCATAGTCGACCAAAAGATAAGGCAAGAAAATAACTTAGAGGTTGAAAATCAGTAGAGAATATCACTGGGAAGGATTCAAATAGGAAATAGTAACGATTTAGGGGAAATTACCATAAGTCTCTATGAATACGCAGAATAAACACATAATAGGCAAGAAGTGGCAAAAATCAGAAAACCCTAATGGGCATAGTAGTAAAAACCTCATAGAATCAGGGATTCAACTAAAAATAGTAATGAATAGAGGGATTAACAGAACAAACATAATATAAGCAGAAGAAGCAAAAATCAGAAACCCTAATGAACATAGTAGGGTAAAATCACAGAAACTCAGAATGTTCATGAAAAACAAACACATATACATATTAAACGAACAAATCATCAAAGAGAAACTCAGAACCCATGATTAAGACCAAGAACTTAGGGTTTTAACATAATAAATCAGATAAAAGGGGAAAATCATGAATAAATGTTTAAGCATAGTAAGAATCATAGAATAATACTAAAAATCATAAGGAAAAACCATTTTTAAAAGGGGTTAAGAAACCCTAGTTTGAAGACGGAGAGGTATTTTGAAAAATCGGAAAGATCTTTAAGGAAAACAGTAAGATAACTCAGGAGACTCTTAGATCTGTTACAGATCTAAGAAGTCAAGAGCTAAAATTAGGGTTTCAGAGAGAGAACCCAGAGATAGAGAGAATCGGGCTTAGAAACCATAGGTTTAGCCGGAATTAGAGAGATCTTACTCGGACGGCCAAGGGTGGCCTGAGAACGGCAAAAATCAGGCCATAGGTGTGAGTTGAATAGATTTTGGTCCCTTGAGGACCTTAGGGTAGCAATAATCCGGCACGGGGGGAGCCATGGAGGCTAGGGTGGTGGTGGAACCACCATTGTTACCGGCGAGCCAATGGCCGGCGAGAGGAGCTTAGGTTTTAGCAGAGAGAGCTTGAGAGAGATGAGAGAATGTAATGGCGGAGCAGAAGAGAGAATGAGAGAATGGGAATGAGGGTTTGTGGGGGTAGTATTTTATGGTTAATTAAGGTAAAGAAGAGATCTGGTCCGTTGATCAAAATTGATCAACGGTTCAGATTAAACAAGACGTTGGGTCGGGTAGGATAGTGGATTGGGCCTGGGGTATTTGGGCTTGATTTAATCAGGTGGGTCTGGTTTTAATTTGGGCTAGAATTAAATGAAGAATAGCTATTTGTTAAATACCTAATTAAATTACCTAAAATAATTTGTAAAGATAGCTAATAATCATAAAAATGAATTTCATGCATAGAGAATGATTTAAAATGATTATTCAGTAGTTTAAAATACAAATGACTAAATTTTGGTAAATGGTACAAAATTATATGATTGGGCTATAATTACAAAGTTACTGCAATTATAGCCAAAAAGTGCCAATTTGGCTAATTATGAAATAATTTGGTCAATGGGACCATAAACGATAAATAAAATCAAGAAATGCTTTTGAAATCATTTGTGATGAATTATTTATTGGAAATAAAATGCTGGATAAATTAATAAAAATTTTGGAAAATTATGGAAAAATACCAGTTGCTATTAATGCATGATTTTGAAGGTATATATGCAATTTTAAAATATTTTTTGAGAAAAATTGGGTATCAACAGACCACAAGCCAATTGTCCAAAGCCACTTCTGCGGCCAAGAGCTCGCACCTGCGGCCAAAAGCTGGCAGGTGCGGGCACACCAGAACTGGTGCACCAGTAGCCTTTTTTGAGCTCTAACTCGATGCATGCAACGTCCGAGTAGCACCTGAGGCCCCCGATGCCTCGTCCAAACATACTAACAAGTTTGAAATCATAAAATGGACTCACTCACACCTTCAGAACGCGTAAAACAACATTAAAAGTAAGAATAGCAACCTAAAACCCAATAGAATCAATTTGTGAACTTCAACTTCTTCCAACTTACTCCAAATGCCCCGATTCGTACTTAAACTACTCGTAATTACACCAAATTTTGTGTGCAAGTCTTAAATCACCATACGAAAATATTTCCATACTCGAAATTCCAAACGTACCTCGATAACAGCAAAACCTACTCCAAACCAAATTTATAGAACTTTAAAACCTTCAAGGTGCCAACTATCAATATTAAGCGTCGAAATGCTCCCAGGTCATCTAAAACCCGATCTGAATATACGCTCAAATCCAAAATCATCATACAAACCTATTGGGACCATCAAATCCCGGTTCCGAGGTTGTTTACCCAAAACGTTGACTCAAGTCAAACTTAGACTTTTTAGCCAACATTAAGGAAACACATGTTCCGATTTCAATCCGAACTCGTCCAAATCCCGAACTAACCATCTCCGCAAGTCATAAAGCAGTTAAAGCACATACGAGGAGTCTTATTTAGGGGAACGGGGATTTAGAAAGCAAAATGACCGATCGGGCCGTGACAAACCTCTTAACATCAGTAATACCAATAGCACAACAACACACAGCCCACAACTCAAACACGATGTCTACAAAATCTCAATAACAACCAAATAAACGGGGAAAGTACAATGAACAACAGTCCATTAAAAATAACTTCAACTAAAACAAATTAATGGCTTTCAATAACTTCAACTTCAATTAATTCCTTAAGAACAAACTCAATAATGAAGGTATTTTCCATGAAATGGCAAACTTTGAATTCTAGTGTGTGAAATAAGCTAACAATGAAAGAGATGGTATGAACTAGCAACCACATCTAAATGCAGGAGAATAACCTGTCAACGAAAGAATATCATGTAACAAAAATTTCAATTAAGAAAACTTAATTATAAAGGAGGTCGCATTACAATAAAAGAGGTAACAACTTCAAATAAAGCACATAAAAGTAAACTTGAAAAGTAAAGGATATGACGTGTGCTGATAATTTCAAATAAAGCATGTGAGAGTAAATATAACATATAAAAGATATAACATGCGGTAACGATTTCAAGTAAATACATGCAAGAAACCTAAGAGTCTAAACCGGTCAACTTCCACATATAAGCCCGAGTACACATTCGTCACCTCGCCTACACGTCTTTCACATAAGTCAAATAACACAATCAACCCAAATCCTAAGGGGTAGTTTCCCCGCACAAAGTTAGGCAAGACACGTACCTCAAAGAAGCTAAATCAATATTCTAAAATGACCTTATCGTGTGAAACAACCTCCGGGCAGTTCAATCTAGCCAAAATGACCTAATATCATAAATAAAAACCATAGAAAATAATTCATGATAATAAAGTTCCAATCTTTTATGAAAACTAAAAAGCCAACCCAAAAAGTCAACCCCGGGCCCGCACCTCGGAACCTGACAAAACTCACAAAATCTGAACGCTTATTCCGATACGAATCCAACCATATCACAATTATCCAATTCTGACACCAAATCAACCTTCAAATCATCATTTTACATTTTAGAAAGTTCTTACAAAAATCCTCACTTTCTCCAATTCAAACCACTAATTTAATGGTAAAAACAAAGATAAAATCATGAAATACAATTAAATCCGGGTCAAGAATACTTACCCCAATTCAACACGTAAAAATCCCCTCCGAAATTGCCCAAATCCGAGATGTCTAACTCAATAAATGATAAAATAACAAAACCCTCAAAATAGAGTACTTTTATATTCTGCCCAGGTAATTTTACATCGAGATTGCGGGACATACTTCGCGATCGTAGAGAACAAAATCCATCAGCTGCCAAATCATGCTACGCGAACGCGACACAAGGGTCGCAAACGCATTGACCAAAACTTTAGACCCTACACGAATGCGTCTGCGTACTCACGAACACGAGCAGAAAATCACCCGATGCCCTTCCCGCCTTACCTTCAGCGCGATCGCGGGACATGTTGTGCAAACGCAAAGACAAAAGTCTTACGAGCTTTGCGAACACGTTCTCCTATTCGCGAACACAAAGAAAAAATATTTCCTACCTGCAATTTACCTGCGATATTACACTCGTGATCGCGAATAAGAAGACATCAAATATTATTTCAGCAATCCAAAACATGAGAAAAGAGCTCGTAGCCCATCCAAAAGACACCCGAGGCTCCCGGAACCCCGTACGAATATACCACCAAGTTCCATAACATAATGTGGACATGATCGAGGCCTCAAATCACATCAAAAAATGTCAAAACTATGAATCACACGACAACTCAAGCCTAATGAACAAATGGACTTTCAACTTCTACAACTCACACCGAATCATATCAAATCAATGCGGAATGACCTCAAATTTTTCATACAAGTCCCAAAGGACACATTAGAGCTATACCATTTCCCGGAATCACAATCCAACCCGATACCAACAAAGTCAAATCCCCTTCAAACCTCTCAACCTTCCAAACCTTCAACTTTTTCACTTTCGCTAAAATGCATCAAATCAACCTATTGACCTCCAAATCCAAATCCGTACATATGCCTAAGTCCAAAATTACCATACGAAGCTATTAGAATCATCAAAATACCATTTCAGAGTCGTCTACAAAACAGTCAAACTCCGGTCAACTCTTGCCACTTAAGCTTCTAAAACAAGAATAATTCTTCCAAATCAATCTCGAATTATCCGAAAATTAAATCTGACTGCACACGCAAGTCATAATACACAATAAGAAGCTACTCAAGACCTTAAGCCATAGAATGGAACCTAATTCTCAAAACAACCGATCAGACCGTTACAACAACACTGTAAAAAAATTACTTAAATAAAACTTATAATAAAGTGGCAAGAGACTTCATTATTTCCTCAATATATTGTAGGTGTATGAACAAATCTCATAGGTACACTATTACTCATAAACACCTCATTTCCGATCCTAGCATAAAATTATATAAGTTTTCCTTGTATTATCCTACTAATATGAGAAAATGATTCAATAATTTTGAGCCAACAGTGAAGGCTGTCTATGTTCTTTTCCTAGATATACACACAAACAGACGCTTGTTTATACCTTGCAGTCTGAAGTGATATCCACTTACCTAGTCGTACATAATTGCAGAAAGTCTAGGACTATATATTTATAACTATCTAATCTATAGATAATAGGAAAATCAAAAACATTTTGACTATCCCAATATCATCAAATCATTAGAACCGTATAGTTTCTTTCATAAAAGGTTTAATTCTCGATCTAATTACAATGCAAGAATTGTACCATCCTAATAGTGTCTTGTTGTTGAGGCATACTGCTGTTAATTCTTTTATTTCCTTGATCGTATGTGTTCCTCTTCTGCAACAAAGAAAAGGAAACATCATCAATGAAAAGTAAAACATTAAATATAATATGTTTTCCAAGGTGGATTAATGAGTAAATCCTATTAATAATTTCATTATTACTGAAATTTTTCTTAGAACTTTTTGATTGAACCTGATGTGTTGATTGCAGCCATCATGATTCGATTATCGTAAGAATACTTCACCACCCATGATACCAATTCCAAAACCATGGATTCAAGACCCAAGAATCCAACAAAAAGGCAAGAGAAAAATGGACAAAAATAAAAGGAAAAAAAAACGTTAAGAGTGTCGCGACTCTAAATTTCACTCTTGGGATCGTGATGGCGCATACCATTTCACTTTTGAGGCAAGCCAACTTTAGAATAAGTTTAATTCATTTTTAAACAAATCAAGTTAATTGATGGCAATTACTGAAATAACTGAGATAAAACTGAAACAAAGTGTTGAAAGCCGTAACAACTGAGATATCTAAATACAACCCCGAATCTGGTGTCACAAGTGCACGAGCTACTAGAATAATACAGATAAATGTCAGAATGAAAGTAAAGCTGCCTGGAAGAAAATACACATCTAAGATAAAGTAGAAGGGCACTTCAGGACTGCAAATGCCCGAGCAGCTATACCTCAAGTCTCCATATTGATAGTCAACCCGAGCAATCTACTGACTGCAGATAGGACCGACTCCAAAATCTGCACAAGAAGTGCAGAGTGTAGTATGAGTACCGAGCCTAACCTTGACGAAGTAGTGACGAGGCTAAGACGGGTCACTTACAATAACCTCTACACAGTATAAAATAATAACGGGAAAGGAACATAAGGAAAAACAAAACAGTTAACTCATGGAATAACTCAATCATCAAAGAAAACCAATGAATACCAGAAATACCAATTATTAGATTCTCGTATGAAAGTACCAAAGCCAACACAATACAGTAAGGAATAAAAACAGATAAACTGTTGCGTCGCGCAACCCGATCCCACCGTATAACACTATTGTCCCTTATTCTACCATGTAAATATAAATAATAATAATAAGTAATATATGTTGCAGCGTGCAACCTGATCCCACCATATAATCAGAGTCAATATCATAATTCTCCCTTATTTCACCATATCAATCCACCTTGTTTTCACCTGTTGCAGCGTGCAACCCGATCCCACCATATCAATATAAATCTTCCCTTATTCCACATGTTTTGGCGTGCAACCCAATAAATAAATAAATAAGTGCAATCAATTTAACAACTCGAATCACAAGAATCTCTACGATTAACGAATATGAAAGCTACAAATCAAGAAGGAATCTCGTACCAAATCATGAAAGGCTACAACTAATTTTGAGCAACAAGGCAAGTCAAATATATGACAGTTAAAGGGTACATGTAAGACAATTAAGGCAAGTATCAATTAAGCTTGAGAGTATTGGAAGGATTAACATTTATAATGCGAGAATAATAAATGACAAGTAACAAGTTAAGGCATAGGAAGCAATTAAGACATGTAACAATCACATGGAATGATATAATTAATGAAATACAGATAGACATGGAAAGAAGTAATTGACGACATATAGACACTCGTCACCTTGTATATACGCTGCTACTCATGAAATTCACATAGCTCAAGGGTTCCTAATTCCCTAAAATCAAGGTTAGACCCGACACTTACCTCAATCTACAATCAACTCAAAATTCAACGACGGCCTTGCCTTTCGAACAAGCTTCCAAACCAACTAAATCTAGCAAATTATTGACCAAACGATTCAAAATAAGCTTTAGAAACTACTCATGAATGAAAGATGTCCAATTTAGGTCATTATTGAAAAAGTTTACCAAAGTTAACCCCGGACCCGCTTGGTCAAAACCTGAGATTCGGACTAAAACCCAAATACCCATTCACCCCTGAGTCCGATTATGTAATTTATTTTGAGATTCAACCTCAATTTGAGGTCTGATTTCTAAATTTATAAAAATCTCTAATTCTAGCCAAATCCCTAATTTCTACCATGAAAATCCTAGATGTAATGTTGAAAACTTATGAAATGTAATGGGTAATTAAAAAAAAAAGATTAAAGTCGCTTACCAATGAATTTAGGAAGAAAATCTCTTGGAAAAATCGCCTCTAGGGTGTTTAGGGTTGAGATTTTGAAAGAAATGCTAATTCCCATTTTTCTCAGCTTTTGACCAGGCGCAAATATCGCAAATGCAACCTGGAGTTCGCAATTGCGAACCCTTCAAATGCGAATAATTCCTCGTAAATGAGAAGAATTCACACCTCTATTGCCATTGCAAGTGAGAAAAATTTGTTCGCCAATGCGAACCTGACACTATCGCAAATGAGACAGAAACTCACAAATGCGAGAACCCCAGTCCCTAGCCCATGCTCGCAAATGCGATGATTTGATCGCAAAAGAAAAGCTTGCATTTGCGAGTCACACCTTGTAAATGCAAGATCTGTAGCCCCAACACCAGAAACAAAATGCATAAGCTAATACTCTAAGTCAAAAACCACTCTGTAGCCTATCCGGAACTTACCTGAGCCCTTCGGGCTCTAATCCAGACATGCACAGAAGTGTAATAACACTATACGAACTTGCTCGCACGATAAAAACACCAAAATAACACCTAGAACTATGAACCTGACACCAAAATGAATGAAATTTTCAATGAAACTTAAGAACATGCAACTTTTCAACCGGACGGCCGAATCACGTCAAATTAGCTCCATTTTGCACCATATTTTGCACACAAATAAAAAATACTGTAATAAACTTATACCAAGTTTTGGAACCAAAATTCGAACCCCTTAGCAGCAAAGCCAAACTATGGCCGAACTTCGAATTTCTTTAAACCTTTAAACTTCTAGTTCCAAAAAATTATGATAAATCAAGCTAGGGACTTCCGAATTCGATTTCGGGCATACACACAAGTCCCAAATCATGATACGGACCCATCAGAACCGTCAAAAAACTAATTCGGGTCCGTTTGCTCAGAACATTGACCGAAGTCAACTCAAATGAGTTCTAGGCATGATTTCACATTTTTATTAATTTTTCACATAAAAACCTTTTGGAGGAAGACACGGACTGTCACACAAATCGAGGAAGGATAAATGGAGTTATTTGAGGTTTCAAATTCAAAAATAAGGGATAAAACTAAAATGACCTATTGGATCATCACATTCTCCACCTCTGAAACAAACATTCATCCTCAAATGGACATAGAAAAGTACCTGGATTGGTGAAAAGGTGTGGATATCTACTCTGCATGTCCGACTCGGACTCCCACGTGGCAACCTCGATCGACTGACCCCTCCACTGCACTCAAAGTGAAGGGTAACTCTTATACCTCAACTGTCGGACCTGCCAGGATAGAATAATCACCGGCTCCTCCTCATAGGTCAAATCCTTGTCCAGTTGGATTGAGCTGAAATCTAATAGATGCGACGGATCACCGTGATGCTTCCTGAACATGGATACATGGAACATCGGATGGAATGCCGATAAACTAGGTGGAAAAGGGAGCTTCTAGGCTACCTCACCCACTCTCTCAAGAATCTCAAAGGGTCCGATATACCTAGGGCTCAACTCGCCCTTCTTCCCGAACCTCATCACACCCTTCATGGGTGAAACCTCGAGTAATAACCTCCCTCCAACCATGAATGCAACATCACAAACACTACGACTGACATAACTCTTCTGCCTAGATTGAGTAGTGCGAAGTCGATCCTGAATAATATTGACCTTATCCAAGGCATCCTGTACTAACTCTATACCCAACAACCGAGCCTCCCTTGCTCGAACCATCCAACTGGTGAACAGAACTGCCTCCCGTGTAGTGTCTCACAGGGAGCCATCAGAATGCTCGACTGCGAGCTATTGTATAGGAAAACTCTACAAGCGGCAAGAACTGATCTCAAGAACCCCTGAAATCCATAACGCAAGCGCGAAGCATATCCTCCAATATTTGAATAGTGCCCTCGGGTTGTTCATCTGTCTGGGGATGAAATGTTGTGCTCAACTCAATTTTCATGCCCAACTCGCGTTGTACGTCCCTCCAAAAGTGCAAGGCGAACTACGTACCTCGATCAGAAATGATAGACACGGGCACACCGTGAAGACGGGCGATCTCGCAAATGTATATCTCAGCTAGTCGCTCTGAAGAATATGTAAATGCCACTAGAATGAAATGTGCCAACTTGGTCAACGTGTCCTCAATGACCCATACCTTGTCGAACTTATTCTGAGTCCATGGAAGTCCAACAAAAAAATCCATAGTGATACGCTCCCATTTATACTCAGGAATCTGTAGCTTCTGAAGCAAACGACCAAGTCTCTAATGCTCGTACTTAACTTGATGACAATTTAGACACTGATCTTCATATGAAAATATATCCTTCTTCATCCTCGTCCACCAATAATGTTGTCGCAAATTTTGGTACGTCTTAGCGACACCCAGATGAATAGAATACCAGGACTGTGGGCCTTCTCAAGAATCTACTCACGAAGTCCATCCACATTGGGCACACAAATACGGCCCTGCATCCTCAAAACCCTATCATCTCCAACAGTAATCTACTTGGCACCACAATGACACATGGTGTCCTTAAGGACAAGAAAATGGGGATCATCATATTGGTGCTCTCTTATATGCTCATATAAGGAAGACCGAATGATTGTGAATCTAGAATACGATCGGGATCTGAAACATCTAAGATCACAAACCAATTGGTAAGCTTGAAAATCTACTGCAGTCGGTCTCTCACCAACTGGGATATACGCAAGGCTACCCATACTCACTACTTTTCTACTCAAGGCATCGTCCACCACATTGTCCTTCCCAGGATGATACAAAATGGTGATATCATAGTCTTTCAACAACTCCAACCATCTCCTCTGCCTCAAGTCGAGATCCTTCTGCTTGAACAAATATTGTAGACTCCGATGATTCGTGAATACCTCGCACGACACACCGTAAAGATAATGCCTCCAATCTTTAGCGCATGAACAATGGCTACCAACTCTAAGTCATGAACAAGGTAATTCTTCTCATGAACCTTCCTTCAACTGCTGCGATGCATATGCAATCACTCTGCCATCTTGCATCAATATTGCACCGATCCCAATACGAGAAGCATCATAATACACTATGTAGGATCCTGAATCAGTGGGCAACATCAACACTAGCGTCGTAGTCAAAGCAGTCTTGAGCTTCTGAAATCTCAAGTCACACTCATTCGACCATCTGAATGGGGCACCCTTTTGGGTCGATCTAGTCAATGGGGCTGCTATGGATGAAAACCCCTCCACGAGCCAGCGATAATAACTTGTCAAACCTAGGAAACTCGAGATCTCTGTATCTGAAATAGGTCTAGGTCAGTTTTAAACCGCCTCAATCTTCTTAGGATACACCTTTACTCCCTTTGTCGATACAACACGACCCAAAAAGGCGATTGAGTCTAACCAAATCTCACACTTAGAAAATTTGGCATATAACTGGCTATCCCTCAAAGTCTGGAGTACAATCCAAAGATGCTGCTCATGCTCCTCTCGACTGCGGGAGTAGATAAAGATATCATCAATGAATACAATCACAAAATAATCCAAGTTGGGCTTAAACACTCGGTTCATCAAATCCATAAATGTTGTTGGGGCATCAGATGCCTTAATATTCAACTGATGGTAGCCAAACCTCAAATCAATCTTCGAAAACACTTTGGCACCTTGAAGCTGATCAAATAAGTCATCAATCCTCGACAAAGGATACTTTTTCTTGATAGTGAATTTGTTCAGCTGCCGATAGTCTATACACATCCTCATCGACCTATCCTTCTCTTCACGAACAACACGGGTGCACCCTAGGGCGAGACACTAGGTCTAATGAAGCCCTTATCTAATAAATCTTGCAACTTCTCCTTCAATTCCTTAAACTCCGGGGGGCCATATGGTATGGAGGAATAGAAATAGGCTGAGTGCCCAGAGCCAAATCAATACAGAAGTTAATATCTCTGTCGGGTGGCATCCCCAGCAGATCTACAGGAAACACCTTTGGAAACTCACGAACAACTAGTAAAGAATTAATGGAAAGAGCCTCCGTGATAGAATCGTGAATATAAGCCAAATAAGCTAGACACCTCTTCTAGACCATACATAGTCCCTTCACATAGAGATAACCCTATTTCCTGCTAGTAGAGTGGCAGGAGTCCCTCTCCACTCTAATCCAGACAACCTTGGCATGGCTAAGTTCACTATCTTGGCATGACAGTCCTATATATAATGATAAGGTGACATCCAATCCCTACCCAAGATAACATCGATGTCCACCATATTGAGAAGTAGAAGTTCTACGCTAGTCTCGAGACTCCCAATAGAAACCACACATGAGCGATAGACGCGATCTACAATAATATAATCTCCCACGGGTGTGGATACATACACATGAGCACTCAAAGAATCACGAGGCACAACCAGATATGCAGCAAAATAGGATGACACATAGGAATAAGTAGATCCGGGATCAAATATAAGTGAAGTATCTCTACGGCAAACTAGAAGAATATATGTGATAACGATGTTAAATGACTCGGCCTCAGGCCTAACTGGGAAAGCATAACACTGGGGCTGGGGCCCACCACTCTAAAATACATCACTAGGATGGCCTCCGCCTCTAATGGCATGACCTCTACCTCTAATTGCCTGAACCCCACCTCTAGCTGCATGACCCCTACCTCTAGCTGGCTGAGCGAGAGGTGGAGAAACCGTGCCGGAACCATGGCTCGAGAACTATGATATGGCATGCAACCCAATAATCTCGGATATGACCTCTTGATGTTCCCAATACAACCACACTCAAAACAACCATCCTACTAATGTGGATGTCGAAGCTGAAGCTGACCCAACCGGGCTGGACAACCATGGTGATAGTTCTGAATTGGAGGCGCACTGATAGGAGATGATGGTGCAATGTAGGCTGGCTGCCTAGAGTAAGGCACATAGGGACCACGACTCCCAGACGCATTGTGAGATTCCTGAAGCGCTAAATGAAATGGCCTGAGAGGATGGCCCCTACCATAAGTACCCCTGCCTCCAGATGATGAGCCACTAAAACTACAGGAATGACGAGGCCTCTTATCTGACACCGTTCCTCTCCCTTGAGCACGAATCAACTAGATCCATCCAGCAATATCTATGGCCTCCTGGAAAGAAATATCACTCCCTGTCTCCTTGGCCATCTGAAGCCTAACAGTTTAAGTGTTCCCATCAATAAATCTCCGCACTCTCTCCTTCTCAATAGGAAGCAAGATAGTGGCATGGCGAGCTAAGTCCAGAAATTAAGTACTGGGTGACAACCATACCACCCTACTAAAGTCACTTAAACTGCTTGCGTTACTCATCTCTCAGGGTGACATGGATGAATTTCTCCAGAAATAGCTATGAGAACTGATCCTTGGTAAGTGCAGGCGACACAGCTGGTCTAGTCAACATATAATCTCTCCACCATCTCCGGGATGAACCAGTCATTTGAAATGCTGCAAAATAGACACCATTGGTCTCAACTATTCCCATGTTATGCAACACCTCATGGTAATGGTCCAGAAAGTCTTGTGGGTCCTCAGAAGATGCACCACTGAAATGAACAAGAAATAGCTTGGTAAATTTTTCCAACCTCAACCTAGCCTCAGAAGACAAAGCATGCCTATCACCGGCCTGTGCCGCAACAACATGTTGAACTACCCCAGTTGGCGGGGCTGCTGGAGTCTGATACTGGGTAGCTACCTCCTCTGGGGTGTGAGTAGCAGGAGTCTGTGCTCCTCCCCCATCGCGAAGGACGGCTGGTGCCACCGGAAAGGTACCGGTCTTGGCCGCACTCTCCATAAGGCCCAACAAACGGACTAGAGTGTCCTAAAGCACTGGAGTGGCTATGAATCCCTTCGGAACCTGAACTGCTCCGACGGGAACAGTCTGAGTTGGAACCTCCTCCTCAAAATCCACCCGAGGCTCCACCGCGGGTGCTTCTACTCGAGCCCTAGGCTGAGCTCTGCCTATGTCTCTGCCTCTACCTCGACCTCTGGCGCGACCTCGGCCTCGACCTCTGCCTCTAGTCGTATCTACCACAGGGAGCTCCGATTCATGTCCTGCTGTAGATGCATTGCGTGTTCTCGCCATCTGCGAGAGAACAAGAATAGAAGGGTTCAATCATCAGTGATAGAATAAAATCGCACGACAGAGTAAGAAAGAAGTGATATTTTTCCTAAACTTCATAGCCTCTGGAAGATAAGTACATACGTCCCCGTACCGATCCTCCAAACTCTACTAAGCTTGCTCGTGACTCATGAGACCTAGGTAAACTAGTGCTCAGATACCAACTTGTCATGACCCGAAATTCCCACCCTCAGGACTGTGATGGGGCCTAACCTTGCACTTGCTAGGCAAACCAACGTTAGAATAGGTTTAAGCCATTTTTAAACCAATCAAATTTAACTGATGGAAATTACTGAAATAACTGAGATAAAACTGAAATCAAGTGCGAAAATCCATAACAACTGAGATGTCTAAATACAACCCTAAATCTAGTGTCACAAGTGCACGAGCTACTAGAATAATACAGATAACGTTCTGAATGAAAGTAATGCTATCTAAAAGAAAATACACAGCTAAGATAAAGTAGAGGGGACAACATGGCTGCAAACACCGAGAAGTTGTACCTCAAGTATCCGTACAGATTGTCACGACCCAAGTTTCCCCCTCCGTGAACTGTCGTGACAACACCTAGTCTCTACGACTAGGTAAGCCTAATATTGCGGAAATGACATAAAAACACAAGATAACAGCTAACGAATATAGTTAATAAACAGAAATGATGCCGCTCGACATATACAATAATCATTTTTCCCAAAACCCGGAATATCGCAATATCACAAGCTTCTAAGAAATCCTATCAGTTTTATGCATCATTCTACAAAAAAGAAGAAAAATGAACATAGAGGATAGAAGGGGACTCCGAGGTCTGCGGACACGACATATGTACCTTGAAGTCTCCTAAAGCAGCAACCACGTGGCTGATAGCTAGTACTTGGATCTGCACATGAAAAACATGTGCAAAAAATAGCATGAGTACACCATAACGGTACCCAATAAGTGCCAAGGCTAACCTTGGTCGGGTAGTGACGAGATCAGGTCAGGGCCCTATTGGTATAAATATAGTGAAATAAGACAGAAAGAATATCACAGTAAAAACTAAATACAGAATTTAACAGGAATAGAGTTTAATGAAAACCAATAGCTCAGAACGCAGTATTCGAAACAAGGGATCTCCCGGGATACTGTCCCGTAGTCCCAAACGTAAATGTGCAGGGGAATCTCCCGGAATGTCGTTCCGTAGTCCTAAAGTAAATATACAGTGCTGGGGGATCTCACCGGAATACCGTTCCGTAGACCCAAAGTAAATACGCAGTGCAGGGGGATCTCCCGGAATACCATTCCGTAGTCCCAAAGTAAATATGCGGCTCACCCAAATAGAGAATAACAATTACAGCAAGAAACCAAAATTTAGGCTAAATCCGAGTCAAGGAAGAACATGAAATTTCACTAAACATGCTACACAAAGTTCAAATAGGTAGTTAAGACAGTTAAGGCACGTAGGCATGATTTACTAAACTAAATTGGATAGTTACACATGCTAGTGTTGCTCAATTAAAGGAAAACCAATTATTTGCTTAATGAAAATGGGGGTTTTCAACAAATGGCCCGTGTACGCACTCGTCACCTCACGTACACGACGCTCATATATCAAATAATACCAAATCCTAAGGGGAGTTACCCCAAAGTTAGGCAAGCCACTTACCTCGAATCAAAGGCAAATCACAACTCAATCATATCTTTTCCTCTCTAACACGCCTCCGAACCAACAATATCTACCAAATTACCAACCAAACGTTTCAAAGTAAGCCTTTTTCTTAGGAATCACTCACGATAACAAAGGACTCAATTTAGGCCATTATTGAAAAATTCAACACCTGAGTGTCACACCCTTTTTTTCACTTCACTAACCCCTTTAAAAATGATAAAGTGATTTTTGAAGCTCGAAAGGGTTTTCAAATTGAAAGTGACAAAAAATTGTGTTCAAAAGATTTTTAGAGTTGCCACCTGACATTTGGTTTTGGTGTGTCAGGTCACCGTTTTTTTAGAAATGATTTGATATTTTGAAGCACATTTAGACTCTAAAGCTGATTGCACCAGAGTTTCTAGATAAGGTGGTTCATTTGACTCGGGGAGAAGGTGTTAGGCATTCCCCGAGTCCCATGAAAGTCACGGTTGCGTACTAGATCTAGTTGGCTTTTAAAATATTCAAATTGAGGTAAAAATAAACACAGAAAAGAAAAATAAACACACACGAGGCTCGAGATTATCCCTATATAATAAAAGAAAAATGAAAATAAGAATGAAAAATATCCTATTCTATGCTTCCTCAAATTTTCCGTCTTTGGCCTTCATATTTACATTCACTTGGGGCATACCCCGGATAAAAATATATACAAAATCTTCGGGGCATTCCCCGGATAATATAATCGACTAAAGGGACAACCTCTCGCCTCAACAAAAACTATAACATAAACGCCCTAAAGGTTTGACCCGAATTCGATCGGCCTAATATGCTACTAGCGAACCCCAAATAGATAACACATAAATCAAAATTAGAGAATTATCTAAACCCCAACAACTTAATGTTGTGTTCAAAATCCCATGCTTGCTTCTTTAGAGACCAATCCCGCGACCCAAGATTTTCAAACCCTTGAGCAACCAACTGAACTACTGAATTTTTGTTGATTTAATTCCTTTATGATCAAAATATTAATTGTGAAGCCTAAAGCATTTATCCCTTGATAAAGTAGTGAAATAGGAAAACCAAAAACTCATTTTAACCATGAAGATTCATCTAAGAAAATTAAACCAAACCATATGCAAACAGTAATCAACGAAACCAAAAATTCAGTAAACAAATACTACTAAGACATCATGAACTAAGAAATGAAACATTAACCCAAAAAAAATCAACAAACAGGCCATGAGAGATCAACGAGAATATCAAAAGCATGATATTAAGCCAAAATAGTAAAAGAAAGGGAGAAATAGACCTCAAACAAATATGAAATTTTATTGTATGACAATTTGACAATGCCAAGCAACGGAACCGCAAACCTCGACTCCGAAAACCCCCGAACGGACTACAATTTTCCAGCTCCGCTTCAGATATAAAAGGTTGGACAATTCTCTGAACCGACTAGATTTCGCCGGAGAAGGGAATGGACGACAATAGGCAGAAGTCCGATGGTTGTGACGTGAGGAGGAAAAGAGGAAAGAAAAGTGGACATCGCTGGCCACGCTTACTCGCTAGTGGTAGCGGCAATGATAGGGGAAATATGGGATCAATTGTTGCTGTCCGTTCTTCACTCTCTACGCACTACCCTTCAGATCTATAGCCTCCACTCTCTTTTCTCTCACTCTCTATCTCTTTTTCGTCAATTCCCCTTCCCTGTTCGTGTACGTGAGTGTGTGTGTGTGTGTGTTTATATGTGAGTGATAGGGTGTATCTGGTTGGTTTCTCTGCTAGGGTCAGTTGGTTCTTTAGGGGTGAAAAATAAGGAGCGACGGTGACTGGCTTGGTGAGGGGTGTGGGCGGCTGGTGGGGTGCGACTGGGATTTAGTGGAGTTAGGTAGGCTGGCAGCGGCAGCGGCTTGTTGGTTGTGTGTGATGAGGATATGGTCGAATTCTGGTAAGGTGGTGGGAGGTGGCGATTGGAGATGGGAAAGATCCTGTGCGGCATCCGTTTTTCTCTTTTCTTTGTAGGAGGGGGTTCCTTCTTTTTTGAATAAGAAGGGGTGTTGTTATGTCTTCTAAGGGTTCCGGAGAGTGGGCTCATGTGAGGGTGTAAGTGGTGGGATAAAATGAGATTGGCTCGAGAATATGGACATTCTAACAATTGAAAATAAAATCTATACTATTGAATGCAAGCATAATTCTATATTTTTTTGGTATTTCAAGACTATATAAAAACAAGAGTAGAAAAAAAAAATCCTAGTAAAATCGTATAACTACGAAACTTTAATGAAACTATTTTTGTAATTTTCTTTTTTGTGATAAAATAAAGTAAAAGAGTTAACACTAGTTAAAATAGCGATATTAGACTTAAACTAAATATTTAAACGCTAAAATGTGTAAATCTCAAGGAGGGTCAAAAATTACATGTCTACAGCTTCCCCTCTTTGACTGGAAACACGAAGAGTTTTCTGACAAAGAACGACGAGACATGTTTTTTGACCCAACCCTTATTTAGAGAGGCCAAAAACTAAAAGAAAGGAGAATGTGACCGAGCTCTGGTATCTGAGCTGCCTACATATCCTTGGCTATAAAGGAATCAGGCCATGTGTAGTTCAGAAGTGAATGAGGTGATGAAGTGTGATAAGATGAGGATAGAGTCGAGTGAGGTTCCGTTCCGTCGAGGTTACGGTCCGCGGTCCTATTATTACATCAAAATAATAATAAAAAAAGACTAACTAAGACTATCAGCTATGAGTTACAAGATTCCTATCTATGTCTTCTGAAGCTTGCTCTTGAGTCTTGAATGGTTCTTCATGTAGACTTTAGATTTGAACCTTGACCCTTGCTAGCTGCAAGTGCTAGTTCATACTTCTTCAGCTTTTCGGATCGCGACGGGACATGCAAAGCTCGTGACTTAGTCATGTCTTGAGCAATCCACATCTTGTTTCCGCTTCTGCATTTTGGATACCTCTTTTTTTTCTTTTATTCTGGATTGAGACTATTTCTATTGGTCATCTTGGACTGTCGACTCGCATTCTTGCCGCGAGCTTCTGCTACTTCTAACTTGAGTTGAATTCTGAAATGACTTCCCTCATTCTCCAGGTGGGCGCCTGCTACGGACTTGAAACTTGAAATAATTCCGAAGCGAATTCCCTCGTTCTCCAGGTGGGCGCCTGAAACTGACTTGACATTTGAAATAATTTTGAAATGAATTCCCTCATTTTCCAGGTGGGTTCCTGCAATAAAAACAACAAAAGAAACAAAATTTTCTGCCCCAGTTTGCACTAGGAAGATTTGTGAGTTGTTAGCAAAATCATCTATGCTATTGATGCAATGATGAGAGTAAAATTGAAGACTCGACTAGGATGTGCATCTCCTGTGAGTAAAACCAAGAAAATTTGACTAGCAAATGCATCTGCTAAAAATAAAACCTGAATGACCCAAACTAGGAAGTGCGTCTCCTAGGGGTGAAATTCCAATTTTGGAAACGCGTCTCCTAAAAGAATAACCTGAAAGATCTAGATTAGGAAGTGCGTCTCCTAGAGGTGAAACTTGAATGAACCAAACTAGGAAGTGCGTCTCTTAGGGGTCAAATCTCAACTTAGGAAGTGCGCCTCCTAGGGGTGAAACTTCATGACTCAAACTAGGAAGTGCGTCTCCTAGGAATGAACTTAAATGACTCAAACTAGGAAGTGCGTCTCCTAGGGGTAAATTCTCAATTTAGGAAGTGCGTCTCCTAAACAGTGTAACCTGAAAAACCCAGACTAGGAAGTGCGTCTCCTAAGGGTGAAACTTCAATGACTCAAACTAGGAAGTGCATCTCCTAGGAATGAACTTAAATGACCCAAAACTACGAAGTGCGTCTCCTAGGAATGAACTTAAATGACTCAAACTAGGAAGTGCGTCTCCTAGGAATGACCTTAAATGACCAAAACTAGGAAGTGCGTTTCCTAGGGGTAAAATCTCAAACTAGGAAGTGCGTCTCCTAAAACAAAAATATAACCTGAAAACCCCAGACTAGGAAGTGCGTCTCCTAGGGGTGAAACTTCAATGACTCAAACTAGGAAGTGCGTATCCTAGGAATGAACTTAAATGACTCAAACTAGGAAGTGCGTCTCCTAGGGGTAAAAATCTCAATTTAGGAAGTGCGTCTCCTAAAACAAAAATATAACTTGAAAGACCCAAACTAGGAAGTGTGTCTCCTAGGGGTGATGTGTGATCTTCTCAATAGTCTTTGCGTAATAGAATTACACCTGAAAAATTCAAGCTTCCAAGCTTTGATATGAGCATAGCCTTCATCCTTGTTCCGGACAAAGAAAACTTGTGAGTTTAAAACATGGTGGTTAGTTTGTGGCCTTGATTACGCGGGAAATTTCTCTTGCATTTGTCACGATCAACTTGGACTTCAACTTGGAAGACAGTTCTTGTCATCGACCGACCGGTTTTCCGGACAACCCTTATCACAAGAAATATTCCTGATTCGTTCAAGTCCAATACCTTATGCCCGATGAATTGCACTCGTGTTCTAACATTCACGAAATATTTGCATTTTACATCAATCCCAAAGAACATCTATTATTACCAACTCAGTGCACACAGTATTCTCCTATGTCTTATTCCATTTTGATGTGCTTTCCAGACTCGGCTTCGTGTGATTAATAAGCTGGTAGCAGATTTGTAAGTCATTTCTCACTTGTTTCGACAAAAACAGACTCGAAAGGGACTCAAACAAAACAAGAGGAACAAAATAAGGAGAAAAATAAGAAGAGATGGTATCTAAGAAGAAAAAACTTTTACCTAGGAAAAAGAACAAAGTAGAAACTAATCTGATTTGAAGGCCATCTCCACTGACCATGACATGCATTTTGGATTAAGCGCCCTGATCTGTCAAGCAAGCCTAATGTTCAACTCTTGTTATGCCTCTAAGCTGTGAAACTGGGCTTCAATGCTCCGATTATCTTATTTGATCCACAATCCTCAGTCGACTTGTAGTGACCTGAAGGATTTTCACCATCAAGCCTCTCTCATTTCGCTCTTTTTCTCAACTCACTGTCGCCTTATGGTGCCCATGAGGGTTTTCACCGATAAGACATCCATGATACAAGAAGATCATACTTTTACCACATACTTGATTTGGCATCCTCAAAGATTGGTCGGAAGGTCTTTCTTTGGACCGTAATATAGGCTTTTGGACAGGGTTGGAAAGAAAGGGTGGCATGAAGGCTCAAAATAATTTAAGATGAAAGGGTTCAAAATTACAACTTTTGGAATCAGATCTTTTGGCCATAATTAAAACTTCTGCCCCAGTTTCTTGGATTCCGGGGATTTTTTTTTTTTTTTGGATTTTTTCTTTGATGGGACCGAACCTCAGAGTAAGGCTGCCTACGTATCCTTAGAAGGAATCGATTCGAACGTATTTCAAACCCAAAGTTGGTTCAACTTGTTGTTTTTTTCTTTTCTTTTCTTTTCTTCTTTTTCTCTTTCTTTTCTTTTTGTTCTTTCTTCTTTTTCTTTTTCTTTTCTAATTCCTGACTCTACTTCTGATTCCAAATATGGGTATGAAACAAAACAAATTGGGGCTCAAAAGGGGTAGCAAAAGATTAAAGTGTTTGGGTAGCAGAATAAAATGCCTTCGTCATACCAAACTTTGAAAGTGCCAAGCACAAACATGAAATTAAAAATAAGCAGAAGAACCATGCACAATATCTCTTGATGGAATCAACGCAAACATAAAGTGCCAATGAGCAAGACCTTTATCCCAATGAATGACCCTCGTCAGTTCGAAACAAACTTGACTCAAACTTATCTTGATGTGGAGGGATGTATTTCAACACTGACCGATCTACCTCAAACTCCTTGAGAGACATTTCCTTATTGCACGCTTTTATGAACCTCTTGATTTTCCAGACTAACCGCCTCAGTTTCACTCAATCAAGCTTCAAGTTATCTCAGTATGTGTGAATCTTTACTTGTTTCCTCAAATGCGTCTTTTTATCATATTCAAAACTATGTTTCATTATTTCATGATTAGGTTATCTTTCAAGATCTGGCCAAAAATTTTATATGCATGCCATGTCACTGGAACTAGCCTGGAGAGAACTATATACAAGAAAAGAACTAAATGAAGATTGCAAATAATAGAAAAACAAGATCTCATTTGACCAAAGGACAGAAGGGTTTGAACATCAGAGTCAAATCTATATTAAAGCTTCGAAACAACCCTAGATGACAGACTTAGACTAACTAACAAGACTTCTAGGGATAGGAGAAAGAGGACAAGAGGGTTTGAATCACCAAAACAAATAAGATAAAAAATCTAGATTACAACCCCAAAATGACCAGATAGTAGAAAAAACATCAAAACAAGCTACCAAGATTCCTTTCTAGTGAGGAGAGAATGACCTTTCAATTGCTAAGCTTGGCATTTAGCCACAAATTCGGTCATCAGAATCACCAGGGCCTTCTCCAATTTCAAAATCATTAACTTTATTCAGAAAGTTCCCGAGAGTATTCTCATACTCCCTGTCACCATGAACCATCCCCACAAAGTGTGCATCATCATGTGCAGGTAAGGGATTCTGCGCAATATTCTGGGTGTCACTGTCCTGGATCACAATTATCCCTTCTTGAATCATTCTTTCTATCTCCCTTTTCAAAGTACGACAATCTTCAATGCTATGCCCTTGGACATTAGAGTGGTACATGCACTGTACAGTAGGATCAAAACCTTTTGCATATGGGCCCGGAGTATAGTCGAGGAGCGGCTCAATCAGGCCAGAATGTTTTAACTTTTCAAACAAGCTTGTGTAGGATTCTCCGATTGGTGTGAAATTGTTTCTTTTCCTTTGTTCTCCTCCATGCCCCTTTTTTCTAGGGTTGTTGGATGCTCGAAAATGTTGTGAAGGCAAGAGTATATTATGTAGTGCTGGTGCTCGCCATAAGGAGTGACCCAGTGGTTGGACAGATGCCGGACATTGTTCGGAGGATAATATTGAGGTGGATTATTTGGAGCTCGGGGATAGGTTTGGGGTTGGGCTCAAGGCTGAGTATATTGGTGAGGCAAACTCTTGGAGCCGTGTATTAACCCTACAACCATGGCAACATCATCCATTTTCTTCTGACTCGGCAAACTCCTGTGTCGTTCTGAATTGCTTGTGTTGTGGCTTTTAAAGTAAAATAGCTCATGATCTTGCTTGAATTCAGCCCATTTTCTACCATTTCTATCATTTTTACTACATCATTAAAAGGCTTACCCACAGCCTAGATCAAATGCCCAAAGTAAGTAGGCTCTTGAGCTTGAATAAAGTACTCAACCATCTAGGCTTCATCCATCGGAAGATTGATCGGGAAACTTGCTCTCTTCACCTGAGCCCGTATTCCCTAAAGCTTTCATTAGGCCTCTTTTCCATCTTGGAGAGGGAAATACGATCCGGGAAAATTTCTATATTGTACTGAAAATGCCGGGCAAAGGCCTGAGCCATATCATCCCATGTATACCACCTGCTAGCATCTTGGCGGGTGTACTACTCCAGAGCTGCGCCACTTAGACTCTGACTGAAATATGCCATCAATAACTCGTCCTTTCCACCAGTGCCTCTCATATTACTACAATAATCTCTCAAGTGGGCTACGGGATCCCCATGTCCGTCATACAAATCAAACTTTGGCATCTTAAACCCAGCAGGCAATTGGACGTTTGGAAACAAGAATAAGCCTTTGTAAGACACGCTCACCTGACTCCCTATCCCTTGCATGTTTCTTAAGACTGCTATAATATTTTCACCTTCCTGGATATCTCATCTTGCTCCACTGTCTTAGCAGGCTTTTCAGTTTTACCGGGAGGCTCAAAATGAGGAGTGTAAGAGTATGGTTTCGAGACCTTGAAAGTTGGTTCTGGAGCATAGTGTTAGGCATCGGGGACTTTGAACACAGTCTCGCTAGAGGATCGAGGAAGAATAGCTAGCGGAGGAGCTACAAAAACATGAGTGGTCAAAGGATCGAGATATGAAGTGATTTCGGGGGGTGGAGTGTGAAAAGGTTGTGGGGAGATATCAACAGCAGTGGGAATCTGGATTTTTGACTGTAGTGGAATGGTGACGAGGATTTCAGTGTAGTTAGTGGATAATAATGGTGGAGGAATCCCACTAATCCATGCTTGATATATTTTGTCCATCTGTCCTTTCAACCTTAGGACCTCTTCTTTCAACTCAGATTCTGATTCAACAATCTCCTTAGGCGGATCGACAACACCTATGTCCAAGCCTTTGCTAGTCATGGCTACCTTGCTCTTTTGACAACATATGACTTACTAGAATGCCACAAACTAACCACCTTTTGTTATGATAACAATTAAAGCACCAAAAAGAGGAGCAAAACAAATCCAACATGTTAGCGTTAGGGCATTTATCAGATAGAAATATCACATTGCGTGCATTGCACCTAGCAACAATTAACGGTTCTAGAATGACTTCAAGGGTCATAAGGTCATTTGGCATCATCCCAATTTGTTCATTTCAATCTTCTCTTTTCTTTCTTATCATGACTTTTTTTTGCATCCTGCAGTTCCCTCTCATTTTTCACATCCCACAACTTTATCATCTTTTTTTAAAGAAAATAACGATTCGATCGAAACCTATGTAGGTTGCCTACGTATCATGTGCCACATGAATCAGACCAAGGGTAGTACAAAAATCTTTTTGGATTTTTCATTTATATATTTTTTTTGGTTTTCACATACAAAATAGGAAATACGATAACAAAAGACTCATCGAACTCAACTATACTATGATAGACTCCGACACCACCTAAAAGACTCGATACTACGGTACAATACTAGAAAATAAAAGACAACATGAATGACAGACTCAAAACATAAAAGTATCCTCAAGCAACTCATGTATGCAACAGTCCTGACTAGAAAGGTCCTGGGGTATCTGTCATGCTCAAGCTCCGGTAAGTATTTCCACACTTGTATGAGAAAAATGAAACCAAATAGAGTTAGTGACTCAAGACACAATGCGATGCCACAAAACCTCCTATTGGACACATGCAAGACATTATTGGGCTATTTTTGCAAAATGGACTACGTGGCCAAGGGTGGCTCTATCAGTGCAAAATCAACAAAGGTGACCTCAAAGTCATGGAAATACCTCACTAAGGCTTATATGACTTCAAACTTCCAATAATTATGGCCCTAGAAATTAATTTGCAGAAATGACCCATTTTGCAAAATAGCCGATATGGCCAGAAGTAGCTAAAGATGCAAACTCAAAAAGGACGGACCTTAAGGTAGTGGGACACTTAGTTGCAAACTCAAGATTCTGAGACATGGGTCAATGAACCACTTTTGCAAAAATATCCCTATTTTGCAAAAAACGGCTGATGTGGCCGAACATGGCTAGACATGGAAGATTTGGCTAAGACCCCACGAAGCCAAGAACCTAAGACTCACTAGGAAGACCGGACCCTATGTGGGCTGCCTACGTATCTCTCCCCGAAAGACGAGAATCAAGTATGCGTAGTTCGAGAAGATTGGATACGGAAGAGAATTTAAAAAAAATGATTTGGAGAAAACATTTTTTTTTGTATTTTTTTGAAAAATGATGAAACATATAAAATCTTTTTGGATTCTTTTTCTCTTTTTTTTTGGAAAATGAGGGGAAAGTGCAAAAGTTTTTTGGATTTTTCATTTTCATTTTTTTTGTCTTTTCTTGAAAAAGTTGCGAAAGAAAAATATAACTGGGCCCTACTTGCTTCATTTTTCACCATTCTTTCCCAAACATTCAATCCTCCAAATGACCTTTCTACCCTCAAAGATGTAACATGTATCACATAGGATGATTGAATGTCCTTTTGAGCCATGGGCCCACTTGGCACAATTTGGACAGGTTTCCTACAAAAGAACACAGTACCTAGGACCGAGCCCTACTAAATCATAATGAAATGATGCAAATAAAATGACCTAAAGGATGATCTACTTTTGGGGTTCACTAACAAGGCAATTCGGGGGAGCGTATGGTCGATGGTGGTTGCTCAAGCTTTCCACCCACTCCATACGTCCGACGCCCCCCCTCTAAAATAAGGGCGACTCGACAAAGAGTTCGTGCACACAATGCGTACTACGAGGCTTGTTGCAGAAATAAGACTCATGGTTATGCAAATGATGACAGTTATAAAGCGGTAAACACATAAGGAAAAGTGATAAACAAATAACCAACAAAACAGGAAATAAGACAAAAACACTAGATAAACAAAGAAAATAATGAAAACAAACACCTAAAACGAATATCCTAAAATCCAACAAGATCAAGTATTAGCTCGAACTTGCAATTCCCCAACAGAGTCGCCAGAGCTGTCACACCCCTTTTTTCACTTCATTAACCCCTTTAAAAATGATAAAGTGACTTTTGAAGCTCGAAAGGTTTTCCAAATTGAAAGTGACAAAAATTTGTGTTCGAAAGATTTTCAGAGTCGCCACCTGACATTTGGTTTTGGTGTGTCAGGTCACCATTTTTTTAGAAATGATTTGATCTTTTGAAGAACATTTAGACTCTAAAACTGATTGCACCAGAGTTTCTAGATAAGGGGGTTCATTTGACTCGGGGAGAAGGTATTAGGCATTCCCCAAGTCCCGTGAAAGTCACAGTTGCATACTCGATCTAGTGGGCTTTTAAAATATTCAAATTGAGGTAAAAATAAACACAGAAAAGTAAAACAAACACACTAGAGGCTCAAGGTCATCCCCACCTAATAAAAGAAAAATGAAAATAAGAATAAAAATAAATATCCTATTCTATGCTTCCTCCAATTGTTTCGTCGTTGGCCTTCATATTTACATTCACTTTGGGGCATACCCCAGATAAAAGTATATACAAACTCTCGGGGGAATTCCCCGGATAATATAATCGACTAAAGGGACAACCTCTCGCCTCAACAAAAACTAAAACATAAATTCCCTAAAGGTTTGCCTGCCCGAATGTGATCGGCCTAACATGCTACTAGCGAACCCCAAATAGATAAAACAGAAATCAAAGTTAGAGAATTATCTAAACCCCAATAGCTTAATGTTGTGCTCAAAATCCCATACTTGCTTCTTTAGAGACCAATCCCGCGACCCAAGATTTTCAAACCCTTGAGCAACCAACCGAGCTACTGAATTTTTTTTGATTTAATTCCTTTATGATAAAAATATTAATTGTGAATCCTAAAGCATTTATCCCTTGATGAAGTAGTGAAATAGGAAAACCAAAAACTCATTTTAACCATGAAGATTCATCTAAGAAAATTCAACCAAACCATATGCAAACAACAATCAACGGAACAAAAATTGAGTAAAAAAATACTACTAAGACATCATGAACTAAGAAATGAAACATTAACCCCAAAAAAATCAACAAACAGGCCATGAAAGATCAACGAGAATATCAAAAGCATGATATTAAGCAAAAATAGTAAAAGAAAGGGAGAAATAGACCTCGAATAGATCCGAAATTTGATTGTATGCCAATTTGACAATGCCAAACCATGGAACCGCAAACCTCGACTCCGAAAACCCCCGAATGGACTACGATTTTCCAGCTCCGCTTCTGATGTAAAAGGTTGGACAATTCTCTGAACCGATTGGATTTCGCCGAAGAAAGGAATGGACGGCAATAGGCAAAAGTTCGACGGTTGTGACGTAAGGAGGAAAAGAGGAAATAAAAGTTGACAGCGCTGGCAACGGTTACCCGCTAGTGGTAGCGACGATGATAGGGGAAATATAGGATCAGTTTCCGCTGTCCGTTCTTCACTCTCTGTGCACTATCCTTCAGATCTATAGCCTCCACTCTCTTTTCTCTCACTCTCTATCTCGTTTCCATCCATTCCCCCTCCTTGTTCGTGTACGTGAGTATGTGTGTGTTTATATGTGAGTGATAGGGTGCAACTGGTTGCTTTCTCTGCTAGGTTCAGTTGGTTCTTTAGGGGTGAAGAAGAAGGAGCGGCGATGGCTGGCTTGGTGAGGGGTGTGGGCGGCTGGTGGGGTGCGACTGGGATTTAGTGGAGTTAGGTAGGCTGGTGGCGGCGGCGGCTTGTTGGTTGTGTATGATGAGGAAGTGGTCGAATTCTGGTAAGGTGGTCGGAGTTGGGCGACTGGAGATGGGGGAGATCCTGTGCGGCGTCCGCTTTTCTCTTTTCTTTGTAGGAGAGGGTTCCTTCTTTTTTGAATAAGAAGGGGTGTTGTTATGTCTTCTAAGGGTTCCGGAGAGTTGGCTCAGGTGAGGGTGTAAGTGGTGGGCTAAAATGAGATTTGGCTAAAGAATATGAACATCCTAACAATTGAAAATAAAATCTATACTATTGAATGCAAGCATAATTCTATATTTTTTGGTATTTCAAGACTATATAAAAACAAGAGTGGAAAAAAAAATCCTAGTAAAATCGTATAACTACAAAATTTTAATGAAACTATTTTTGTAATTTTCTTTTTTGTGATAAAATAAAGTAAAAGAGTCAACACTAGTTAAAATAGTGATATTAGACCTAAACTAAATATTTAAACTCTAAAATGTGTAAAATCTCGGGGAGGGTCAAAAATTACTTGTCTACACCGAGTCCGCTTGGTCCAAACCCAAAATTCTGATCAAAACCCGATTACCCATTCACCTCCGAACCCGGATATACAATTGGTTTTGGAATCCGACTTCAATTTGAGGTCTAAATCCCCAATTTATCAAATCTCTAATTTCTACCCAAAAATCCCCAATTCCACCATGAAAACCTTAGATTCTAGGTTGAAATCTTGTAAAATGAAGTGAAAGATTGAAAGAAACTAGTTAAGAATCACTTACCCCTGATTTGGGGAAGAATAAGTCTTTGAAAAACCGCCTCTTGTGTTCTAGGTTTTGAAAATTTGGAGAATGAATGAAAAATCCTATCCAAAAGTCATTTTGATCAGTTGCAGGTGTCGCATTTGCGACCTGAGCTTCACAATTGCGAAGCCATTTTGATTAGTTGCAGGTGTCGCATTTGCGACTTGAGCTTCGCAGTTGTGAAGCTCGCAAATGCAAAAAACCTATCGCAATTGTGAAGCTGTACCCATTCCTGCTTCCTTCGCAATTGCGAAGAAAGTCTCGCAACTGTGAGTCTGACCTTCCATAATTGCGACCAAGTGATCGCAATTGTGATCCCTGCCATTTCCAGACTCCCTTCGCAAATGCGAAGGATTGTTCGCAATTGCGAACATTGGCCTCCACAACTACTCTTCGCAATTACGATGAGTAGGTCGCAAATATGCGAGCACAACTGTGGTCATCAATGCGAAGCTTTGTCTCGCAATTACGAGACCAGAGGCTCTGCAATAGAACTAAAGCACACCAACAAATTTCTAAGTTCAAAGCACTCCGTAGCCTATCCGAAACTTACCCGAGCCCACGGGGCTCCAAACTAAACATGCACCCAAGTCTTAAAACATTTAACGAACTTGCTCGCACGATCGAATCGCCAAAATAACACCTAGAACCATGAATTTAGAACCAAATCAAATGAGATTCTCAAGAACACTTTGAAAATTTTATTTTCTTCAACCGAGCATCCGAATCACGTCAAACCACTTCCGTTTTCATCAAATTTCACAGACAAGTCTTAAATATTATATTGAATCTGTTCTGGGCTCCGGAACTAAAATACGGACCCAATACCAACAAGATCGAACATTAAGAGTTTCTTAAAGACCATTGAATTTTCAGACTCTCAATTTTCAACAAAAATTCATAACTCGAGTTAGGGACCTCCGATTCTGATTCTTGGCATATGCCCAGGTCCCATATTTTGATACGGACCCATCGGAACTGTCGAAACACGAATCCGGCTCTGTGTATAAACAATTTTGACCGAAGTCAACTCAAATAAAGTTCTTAATAAAAAATTCTTATTTTTTTCAACTTTCAACACAAAATCATTTCAGAAACACGCCCGGACTGCGCATGCAAACCAATGAGGGATAAAATGAGGTTTTTAAGGCCTCAAAACATAGAATTTGGTTTTAATTCATAAGATGATCTATTGGGTCATCACATTCTCCACCTCTAAAACAATAGTTCTTCCTCGAACGGACATAGAAAAGTACCTGGGTAAGTAAAAAGGTGGGGATATCTACTCCGCATGTTCGACTTGGAATCCCATGTTGCCTCCTCGACCGGATGATCCCACCACTGAACCTTTACTGATGCAATGCTACCTCAGTTTTTGAACCTGCCTGTCCAAAATAGCCACTGGCTCCTCAACATAGGATAGATCCTTTTCCAACTTAACTGAATTGAAATCCAACACGTGAGATGGATCGCCATGATACCTCCGGAGCATCGAAACATGAAATACTGGATGAGCTCCTACTAGGCTGGGAGGTGAGGCAAGCTCATAAGAAACCTCCCCAACACGCCGCAACACCTCAAAGGGACCAATAAACCTTGGGCTCAACTTGCCCCTATTTCTGAATCTCATAATGCCCTTCATAGGAGAAACCCAAAGCAAAACCCGCTCTCTAACCATAAATGAAACATCACGAACCTTCCGGTCCGCATAAATCTTCTGTATGGACTGGGTTGTGCGAAGCCTATCCTGAATCACTTTAACCTTTTCCAAGGCATCCCGAACCAAGTCCGTGCCCAATAATCTAGCCTCACCCGACTCGAACCAACCCACTGGTGACCGACACCGCCTACCATACAGAGCCTCATACGGTGCCATCTGAATGTTGGACTGATAATTGTTGTTGTAGGCAAACTCCACAAGTGGCAAGAACTGATCCCAAGAAACTCTAAACTCCATCACACACGCACGAAGCATATTCTCAAGAATCTGAATAGTGCGCTCGGACTATCCATCCGTCTGAGGGTGAAATGTCGTGCTCAATTCCACTCGAGTACCCAACTCATGCTGTACACTCCAGAATCGTGATGTAAACTGTGTGCCCCGGTCAGAGATGATATATACCGGCACGTCATGAAGTCTGAAAATCTCACTGATATAAACTCGAGCCAACTACTCGGAAGAATAGATGGTCATCACAGGAAGGAAATGTGCTGACTTGGTCAGTCTATCCACAATCACCCAAACTGCATCAAACTTCCGCTGAGTCCATGAGAGTCCAACAATGAAATCCATAGTGATTCTCTCCCATTTCCACTCTGCAATCTCTAACTTCTGAAGCAACCCACCCGTTCGCTGATGCTCATACTTCACTTGCTGGAAATTTAGACACCGAGAAACATACTTCACTATGTCATTCATCATTCTACGCCACCAATAGTGCTGCCTCAAGTCCTGATACATCTTCGCGCCACCCGGATGAAAAGAGTACCATGAGCTGTGAGCCTCCTAAAGCATCAAATCATTCAAACCATCAACATTAGGCACACATAGCATGCCCTACATCCTCAATGCACTATCATCACCAATAGTGACCTCCTTAGTATCACCGTGTTGTACCGTGTCCTTAAAGATAAGAAGATGGGGGTCATCATACTGACGCTCCCTGATACAATCATAAAGAGAAGACCAAGAGACCACACAAGCCAATACTTGACTAGGCTCAGATATATCCAATCTCACAAATTGGCTGGCTAAGGCCTGAACATCCAATGCCATGGGCCTCTCTGCTGCCGGTAGATAAGCTTAACTCCCCAAACTCTCTTCCCGACGACTCAAGGAATCGGCCACAACATTGGCCTTTCCCGGGTGATGCAAAATATTGATATCATAATCCTTAAGCAGCTCTAACCACCTCCTCTGACGCAAATTAAGGTCCTTCTGCTTGAACATATGTTGCAAACTCCGGTGATCAGTGTAGATCTCACAAGGGACACCGTACAAATAGTGCATCCAAATCTTCAATGCATGAACAATATCAGCTAGCTCAAGGTCGTGGACATGATAGTTCTTTTCATGCACCTTCGGCTGTCTGGATGCGTAGGCAATCACCCTACGGTCCTGGATCAACACCGTGCCGATGAAAACTTGGGACGCATCATAATAAACCATATAAGACCCCGAACCCGTAGGCAATATTAGTACTAGGGATATAGTCAAAGCTGTCTTGAGCTTTTGAAAGCTCTCCTCACACTCATCCGTACACTTGAACTGAGCACCCTTCTCGGTCAGCCTGGTCATAGGTGTTGAAATTGATGAGAATCCCTCAACAAATCGACATAGTCCACCAAACCAAGAAAACTCCGGATCTTTGTAGCTGAGGACGGTCTGGGTCAACTCTGCACTGCTTCCACTTTCTTCGGATCCACCTTGATCCCTTCACTTGATACGACATGACCCAAAAATGCCACGGAATCCAGCCAGAACTCACATTTTGAGAACTTTGCATATAACTTCTTCTCTCTCAAGGTCTGAAGCACAGTCCTCAGATGCTGCTCATGATCTTCCCAATTCCTGGAGTACACCAAATGTCGTCAATAAAGACAATAACGAATGCATCAAAATAAGGACGAAATACACTATGCATCAAATGTATAAATGTTGTTGGGGTGTTGGTCAGCCCAAATGACATGACAAGGAATTCGTAATGACCATACCGTGTCCTGAAAGCAGTCTTCGAGATAGCTGGCTCTCGAATCTTCAACTGATGATAACCTGAGCGCAAATCAATCTTGGAAAACACTCGAGCACCCTATAATTGATCAAATAGGTCATCAATACGAGGCAAAGGATACCGGTTCTTCACAGTAGCTTTGTTCAACTAGCGATAATCAATGCACATACGCGTTGAACCATTCTTTTTCTGCATAAACAAGAAAGGAGCACCCCAAGGTGACACACTGGGCCAAATGAAGCCCTTATCAAGCAATTCCTGCAACTGTTCCTTCAACTCCTTCAACTCAGGAGGGGCCATACGATAAGGAGGAATAAAGATGGGATGAGTGCCGACAACATATCAAAGCCAAAATCAATATCTCTGTCGGGCGACATGCATGGAAGATCAGCTGGAAACACATAAGGGAAATCCCTCACTACTGGGACTGACTCAACTGTAGGGGTATCAATAGTGACATCTCTCACAAAAGGATAGATACGTGTAACACCCCTTCTCAACCATTCGTTGATCTTTAAGAAATGAAATGAGTCTACTGGGAGTGTAATCTAAGGTACCCCTCCACTCTAATCACAGTAAACCTGGCATAGCCAACGTCATGGTCTTGGCATGGCAATCAAGAATAGCATAATGAGGCGACAACCAGTCCATTCACAAGATAACATCAAAATCTACCATGATGAGCAATAGTAAATCGGATCTGGTCTCAAAACCACTAACATCAATCAAACACGATCGATAAACGTGGTACACAACAAGAGAATCTTCCACGGGAGTAGACACATAAATAGTGAAACTCAAAAAATCCTGAGATACGTCTAAATACGGGGCAAAATAAGAGGACACATAGGAATAGGTGGAGCCTGGATCGAATAGAACCGATGCATCTCTATAACAGATGGAACAATACCTGTTATGAGAATCGAAATCAACAGCCTCTGTATGAGCAGGAACAACATAGTATCTGCCTGGCCTCCCCCTATAGGGCAGCCTCTACCTCCTCGACCTCCACTTCTAGTGGCTTGAGCAGGTGGAGTGGCAGTTGGAGCTGTAATCATAGCTTGGGAACCCTGTGGAGCACGTTGTGCTGAGAACTCTGTGGAGGTGCACCCCTCCTAAGTCTGAGAAAATCCCTCACCCTATGGCGAGTGTCGCCACACTCAAAGAAGCTCTGGGAGGACGTGGCGGTTGTGGCTGACTCGAACCAGGTCTACTAGAGTGACCATTGAAAGCACCCCGTGCATGAGGCACACTAGATATCGAAGGTGATTAATAAGGCTCCTGAAGTCTAGGAGGAGCAGGAATACCACCGGCTGCTAGAAGAGCTGAATAAATGGGACGACTCACATAACCCCTACCATGAAGAACTGCAGCTGGGGCATGGGCACGAGCACCAGAATAATGGTCCGACTCTTGAGACCTCTTAGCCTCTCTCTCCTCTATATCCCAAGAGCGCATGCCCTTTACTCTCCTAGCAGTACTCACCACCTGCTGACACTCGATATCCATCTCTAACTCCTAGTCCATGCTAGACCTGATGCCGGGAATGAGCCCCTCAATAAACAGGCGAACCCTCTCTCAAAATGTAGAAACCAAGGCTGGTGCATGCCTAGCCAAGTCACTGAAACGGATTGCATACTCTGAAAAAGTCATAGTACTTGGCGCAGCTGCTCAAACTCCACGCGCCAATGCGTCCTTGAGGCTCTGAGGCACATAGTCTCTCAAAAACATGTCTGAGAACTGAGTCCATGTAAGAGAAGCTTCCTGAGCCAGACTGTCCAACTCATATGTACGCCACCATTTATAGGCTACTCCTCGAAGCTGAAAGGCAGTGAAAGAAAACCCACTCGACTCTGCTACGCCCATAGTGCGGAGGATACGGTGGAACTCATCCAGAATTTCCTGAGCATCCTCTGATTCTATACCACTGAATGTAGGAGGGTCGTACTTCTTGTACCTCTCAAGTCTCCGCTGATCCTCCTCAGAAGTTGCTTCCCTACCCTCAGGCTGAATTGGGGCTACAGACGATACCGGAACCCATTGTTTTGGGGTGCGGGCGGCGGGAGTCTGTGCTCCTCCCCCTATGGCGAGTGTCGCCACACTAATAGATCCATAGCCTCCCGAAGATAAGTATAGACGTCTTCGTACCGATCCGCGAGACTCTAATAAACCGGTTTGTGACTCACGACTCCTATGAACCTAGAGCTCTGATACCAACTTATTACGACCCAAGTTTCCCCCTCTGTGAACTGTCATGATGGCACCTAGTCTCTACGACTAGGTAAGTCTAATATTGCGGAAATGAAATAAAAACACAAGATAACAACTAATGAATATAGTAATAAACAGAAACGATTCCGCTCGACATATACAATAATCACTTTTCCCAAAACCCGGAATATCGCAATGTCACAAGATTCTACAAAGTTCTATCAGTTATATACATCATTCTACGGAAAATAAGAAGAATGAACATAGGGGATAGAAGGGGACTCCGACGCATGCAGACACGGTAGATGTACCTTAAAAGCCTCCTGAAGAAGCAACTACGCAACTAGACTCGAGGCTGATAGCTAGTACCTGGATCTGCACATGGAAGGGAAAAAGTACACCACAACGGTACCCAGTAAGTGCCAAGCCTAAACACGGTCGGGTAGTGATGAGATCAGGTCAGGGCCCTACTGATATAAATATAGTGAAATAAGATAGAAAGAATATCACAGTAAAAACTAAATACAAAAATTTAACAGGAATAGAGTTCACTGAAAACCAACAGCTCAGAATGCAATAATAGCAACAGGGGATATCCCGGGATACCGTCCCGTATTCCCAAATGTAAATGTGCAGGGGATTCTTCCAGAATATCGTTCCCTAGTCCCAAAGTAAATATACAGTGTTGGGATCTCCCAGAATATTGTTTCGTAGTCCCAAAGTAAATATGCAACTCACCCAAACAGAGAATAAACATTACAGCAAGAAACCACAATTTAGGCTAAATTCGAGTCAAGGAAGAACAGGAAATTTCACTAAAACATGCTACACAGAGCTCAAATAGGCAGTTAAGATAGTTAATACAGTTAAGGCACATAGGCATGCTTTCCTAAACTAAATAGGATAGTTACATATGCTAGTCTTGCTCAATTAAAGGAAAACCAATTATATGCTTAATGAAAACAAGGATTTTCAATAAATAGCCGGTGTACACACTCTTCACCTCACGTACACGACGCTCATATATCAAACAATACCAAATCCTAAGGGTAGTTCCCCCACACAAGATTAGGCAAGCCACTTACCTCGAATCAAAGGCCACTCACAACTCAATCACAACTTTGCCTCTCAGACACGCCTCCGAACCAACAATATCTAGAAAATTACCAACCAAACATTTAAAATAAGCCTTCGGAATCACCCACGATAACAAAGGACTCAATTTAGGTCATTATTGAAAAATTCAACAAAAGTCAACACCCGGGCCCGCTTGGTCCAAACCCGAAATTCGGACCAAAAGCCGATTATCCATTAACCCTCGAACCCGGATATACAATTGGTTTTGGAATCCGACCTGAATTTGAGGCTAAATCCCCAAATTTTCAAATCCCTAATTTCTACCCAAAAATCCCCAATTCCACCATGAAAACCTTAGATTCTAGGTTGAAATCTGGTAAAATGAAGTGAAAGATTGAAAGAAACTAGTTAAGAATCACTTATATATGATTTAGGGAAGAAGAATTCTTTGGAAAACCGCCCTTTGTGTTCTAGGTTTTGAAAATTTGGAGAATGAATGAAAAATCCTGTCCAAAATTCATTTTGATCTGTTGCAGGTGTCGCATTTGCGACCTGATTGCGAAGCTCGCAAATGCGAAGAACCTATCGTAATTGTGAAGCTCTCCCCATTCCTTCTTCCTTCACAATTGCGAAGAAAGTCTCATAATTGCGAGCCTGACCTTCCGCAATTGCGACCAAATGATCGCAATTGTGATCCCTGCCACTCCCAGACTCCCTTCGCAAATGCAAAGGATTGTTCACAATTGCGAACATTGGCCTCCACAACTACTCTTCGCAATTGCGATGAGTAGGTCGCAAATGCGAACCCAATAGTGGTCGCCAATGCAAAGCTTTGTCTCGCAATTCGAGACCAGAGGCTTTGCAACTGAACTGAAGCACACTAGCAAATTTCTAAGTTCAAAACACTCCGTAGCCTATTCAAAACTCACCCGAGCCCTCAGGGCTCCAAACCAAACATGCACACAAGTCTTAAAACATCATATGAACTTGCTCTCGCTATCGAATCGCCAAATAACACCTAGAACTATGAATTAAGCACCAAATCAAATGAAATTCTCAAGAACACTTTGAAATTTCTATTTTTTCAACCGGACGTCTGAATCACGTCAAACCACTTCTGTTTTTCATCAAATTTCATAGACAAGTCTTAAATATTATATTGAACCTGTACCGTGCTCCGAAACCAAAATGCAGACCCGATACCAACAAGATTGAACATTAAGAATTTCAAAAAACCATTGAATTTCCAGACTCTCAATTTTCAACAAAAATTCATAACTCGAGCTAGGGACCTTCGATTCCGGGCATACGCCCAGGTCCCATATTTTGATACGGACCCACCGGGACTGTCAAAATACGAACTCCGATTCTGTTTATTAAATGTGTTGACCGAAGTCAACTCCAATGAAGTTTTTAATCAAAAATTCTTATTTTTATCAATTTTCAACACAAAAGCTTTCCTGAAACACGCTCGGATTGTGCATACAAAATGAGGAGGGATAAAATGAGATTTTTAAGGCCTCAAAACACAGAATTTGGTTTTAATTCATAAGATGACCTATCGGGTCATCACATTGATAATCAACCCGAGCAATCTACTTACCGTCGCTGGGACCAAATCCAAAATCTACACAAGAACTGCAGAGTGTAGTATGAGTAAAACCGACCCCATGTACTCTGTAATTTCCGAGTCTAACCTCGACGAAATAGTGACGAGGTTAAGGCGGGTCACTTACAATAACATGTACGCAGTATAAAAATAATGACATGAAAGGAACATACGAAAAAATAAGGCAGTTAACTCATGAAATAACTCAATCCTCATAGAAAACATGTAAATACCAAAATACCAATCCTTGGAGTCTCGTACGAAAGTACCGAAGCCAACACAATATAGCTAGGAATAGAAATACATAAACTATTGCGACGTACAACCGGATCCCACCGTACAACACTATCCTCCCTTATTCCACCATGTAAATATAAACATAAATAATAATAATAATAATAATAAGTAAATATATGTTGCAACGCGTAACCCGATCCCACCATATAATCAGAGTCAATATCATAATTCTCCCTTATTTTCCATATCATTCCACCCTTATTCACCTATTGTAGAGTGCAACCTGATCCAAATGTATCAATATAAATCCTCCTCTATTCAACCTATTACGGCGTGCAACCAACTCTAATCACAAGAATCTCTACGATTAACGAATATGAAAACTACAAATCAAGAAGGAATCTCGTACCAAATCATGAAAGGCTACAACTAATACTGAGCAACAAGGCAAGTCAAATATATGACAGTTAAAGGGTACAAGTAAGACAATTAAGGCAAGTATCAATTAAGCATGGGAGTATGGAAGGGATTAACATTTATAATGCGAAAATAATAAATGACAAGTATCAACTTAAGGCATAAGAAGCAATTAAGGCATGTAAAAATCAACACATGGAATGATATAATTAATGAAATACGGATAGACATGGAAACTAGTAATTGACGGCATATAGACACTTGTCACCTTGCATATACGACGCTACTCATGAAATTCACATAGCTCAAGGGTTCCTAATTCCCTCAAATCAAGGTTAGACCCGACACTTACCTTACTCCGCAATCAACTCAAAATTCAACCACGGCCTTGCCTTTCGATCAAGCCTCCAAACAAACAAAATCTAGCAAATTAATGACCAAATGATTCAAAGTTGGCTTTAGAAACTACTCACGAATGAAATAGGTCCAATTTATGTCATTATTGAAAAAGTCAAGAAAAGTCAACCCCGGGCCCGCTTGGTCAATACCCTAGATTCTGACCAAAACTCGATTACACATTCACCCTTAAACCCGATTATGTAATTTATTTCGAAATCCGACCTCAATACGAGGTCTAAATTCCAAACTTTTAAAAATCCCTAATTTTACCCAAGTCCCTAATTTCTACTATAAAAATCCTAGATTTAGTATTGAAGACATATGAAACGTAATGAGTAACTGAAAATAAATAGATTAAAGTCACTTATCAATGACTTTAGGAAGAAAATCTCTTCGGAAAATTGCCTCTAGGGTGTTTAGGTTGAGAGTTTGAAAGAAATGAGCTAATTCCCCTTTCTCTTAGCTTTTGATAAGGCGCATATGTGTCACGACCCCAAATCCTAAACTGGCCGTGATGGCGCCTATCGTGGAACTAGGCTAGCCAACAATCACATAATTACAGTTTCTTTCCAAAATCCCAACCATTTTTAACATTTCATAAATGCATATAGAATTACTGAATCCATTAGGCAAAATAAACAGTTAAACAGTCTAAACCATCCCTAAAATCCGGAGTCAATATGTCATGAGCATCTAAGGGATATACCAAAAGTCTACTATTATATTACAAAACCTCGGGAGGAATAACTAGGTACAACATAAGAAGGGAAAACAGAGATGTTGCAGACGCTGAACAGCTACCTCTATGTCCCAAACTCCGGCTCCGCACTGAATAGATGGCTAACGCTCGGTATCAACACCTGTATCTGTACACAGGGATGCAGGGAGTAATGTGAGTACGCCAACTCAGTAGTAATGAAAATAAATCAAGTGTAATCGGCAAAAAACACATAAAAATCAAATCATCAGTTCACAATATGCACAGCCTTTCTTTCCAACAGTATATACATATATATGTATGAAATCAACATGCCTTAAAATCCAACTTTAGTAAAATGCTTTGAAAAATGTGTTTTCCAACAATTTCAGAAATAAAAATACCTGAAGAATTTAGTGTAAAATGAAATAACTCATAAATAGCCCCTCAGGAAAAACATGAATCATAAATCGCCCCTCGGGCAGGACATTACTCAGCATACCTCACATCCACTCAGTATCAGCCCCTCGGGCAAACTGAATGTCACTCATGCCTCCCAGTCACTCGTCACTCGGCACTCGCACTTAGTAGGTACCTGGGCTCACTACGGGTGTGTACAGCCTCCGGAGGGGCTCCTTCAGCCCAAGCGCTAATATCAAGCCACCTCGTGGCATGTCATATCCTCATCATTTTATATCTCAAATAGTGTAAATAAGGCTGAGTTTCGAAAACAGTTAAGCACAATATGACTGAGTGTAAATCATAAATCAACAGTGAGGAAATAGAACTAAAAAGCCCCCAAGGGGTCCAAACAAGTCGGCACGAGGCCCCAAACATGGCTTATAGCCCAAATATAGCAATAGTTTTTAGAACACAATTTAACATATGATTTAGAGTAAAATACACAACTCAAAAGTTTCCGCGGAGAGGACCATGTCCAATCCAAAAATCAGTGCACACCACATACTCGTCATCCGACATGTGCGCCATTCTAAAAACAGTGAGAAATACGAAGTCCGAGGTTTCATACCCTCAGGACAAGATTTATAGCCATTACTTACCTCTACCGGGCCACAATACTAATCTGCGATGCTCTTGCCCCTCAAATCGGCTCCCGATTTCTACGAATCTAACCAAAACTAGATTAACATCATAAATATACGCTAAAGGAACAAAACCCAATCGAAAACTATCGATTTAGACACAAATTCTTGAAATTCGGCCAAACCCGAGCCCCAATCCCACATCTCGGAATTCGATAAAATTTACATCAATAGAATCCTCGTTCTCAAATCATCAAAAGAATTTTCCAATTCTCATGCACCTAATCTCTCCAATTTTGGGTTTAAATTCAATAAATTTCCGGTTTAGTTACTTAGAAAACGACATAGAATCGAGTTATGAAGTCGAAAATCTTATCTCCAAGTGATTCCCTTCGATTTCCTCTTCAAACCCTCTCAAAGAGCTCCCAAATCGTTCAACAATGGAGGAAAAATGGACTAATTCGCAAAAATGGTCTTTTAAAACATTCTGCCCAGCACTAAACATTAACTCACTTCTATCGCGGGACCATCCACGCGATCGCGAAGAACAAACTAACTGCCTCCAAATTTTACCCATTGTGAACGCACCATTCCACACTCGATCGCGAAGCTTCCACTCCCTAGCCTATGCGATCGCATACCCATTCACGCGGTCGCGAAGAACAATTGCAACAACCTCACGCGCCCCCTTTTTCTTCTACGCGATCGCAGCATGAACCACACGACCGCACTAGGCTGACCAACCTATGCGATCGCAACCCTCATTACGCGATTGCATAGAACAAGTCTTCCTGCCTCCAACCTTACTCTACGCGATCGCGGATGATCTCACGCGATTGCAATGATGAAATCACTGCTGCCAAAACACCAGAAAACCAGCAATCTCCCAAAGACCGAAAATGCCCGTTTTAGCATCCGAAACACACCCGAGGCCCCCGAGACATTAACCAATCCTACCAACACACCCACTAACATCATTCAGACTTAGTCGATCCTTCGAAACACCAAAAACAACACGAAAACACCAGAATTACATCAAATTCAAGCCTATGAACTTTGAAACTTCTAAATTTCGCTAAGGATGCTGAAACCAACCAAACCACATCCGATTGACCTGAAATTTTGCACACATACCCAAAATGACAGTGCAAACCTGTTCCAACTTCCGGAATTCCATTCCGACCCCGAAAACCTATTTTCCACTGCCGACCGGAAATCGCCAAAAACTAACTTTTGCCAATTCAAGCCTAATTCTACACCGGACATCAAAACTTCATTCTGAACACACTCCCTAGCCCCAAATCACCTAACGAATCTATTCGAGACATAAAATACACATTCCAAGGTTGTTTACCAATAAGTCAACTCCCAGTTGACTTTTTCAACTAGTAAGCTAATTTAAGAGATTAAGTGTCTCAGTTTTCACCACAACCACTCCGAACCCGAAATCAACTGAGCCAACACAACATAAACAGGATAAGCAACATGCGACAAAGCAGAAAGGGGAAACTGGGCTAATCTCACAGAATGACCGGCCGAATCATTACATCCTCCCCCTCTTAAACAAACGTTCGTCCTCGGACGAGTCTAGAAGCATACCTGGAGTCTCGAATAAGTGAGGATATATTCTCCATATCTCACTTGGTCTCCCAGGTGGCATCCTCCACCGGTTGTCCTCTCCACTGAACCTTCACTGAAGCTATATCCTTAGACCTCAGTTTTCCGACCTGACGAACCAAAATTGCCACTGAATCTACCTCATATGACATATCACCCTCGAGCTAAACCGTGCTGAAATCAAAAACATGAGACGGGTTACAAACATACTTCCGGAGCATCGAAACATGGAACACCGGATGAATACTCGATAAGTTGGGAGGCAAGGCAAGTCTATAAGCCACCTCCCCAATCCTCTGAAGCACCTCAAATGGCCCAATGAACCTGGGACTTAGCTTTCCCCTCTTCCCGAACCTCATAAAACCCTTCATGGGTGACACCTTCAGTAGCAATTTCTCCCCAACCATGAAAGACACATTTCGGACCTTCTGGTCCGCATAACTTTTTCCTAGACTGCCCCATGCGAAGCCGCTCCTGAATCAACTTCACGTTACCTAACGCATCCTGAACCAAGTTTGTGCCCAATAGCCTAGCCTCCCCCGGCTCAAACCAACCAACCGGAGATCTGCACCTCCTACCATATAAAGCCTCATACTGAGCCATATGGATACTCGACTGATTACTATTATTATATGCAAATTCCGCGAGTGGCAGAAACTGGTCCCATGAAATCCAAAATCAATGACATAGGCACGTAACATGTCCTCCAAAATCTGAATAGTACGCTCCGACTGCCTGTCAGTCTGAGGATGAAACACTGTGCTCAACTCGACCTGAGTACCCAACTCTCTCTGTACGGCTCTCCAAAACTGATATGTGAACTAAATACCTCTGTCAGAAATGATAGAAACTGGAACCCCATGCAATCGGACTATCTCCCTGATATAAATCTCAGCTAACCGATCCGAAGAATAAATAGTACCGACAGGAATGAAGTGCGCCGACTTGGTCAGCCGATCCAAAATAACCCATATAGCATTAAAACTCCTCGAAGTCCGTGGGAGCCCAACTACGAAGTCCATGGTGATCCGCTCCCACTTCCACTCCAGAATATCTAATCTCTGAAGCAATCGACCTGGTCTCAGGTGCTCATACTTGACCTACTGACAGTTGAGATACCGAGCCAGGAACTCCTCAATATCCCTCTTCATCCGCCTCCACCAATAATGTTGTCTCAGATCCTGATACATCTTTGCGGCACCCGGATGGATGGAATACCGCGAACTATGGCCTCAACTAGAATCAAATCTCGAAGTCCATCCACATTAGGCACGCAAATCCGGCCCTGCATCCTCAGGACCCCATCATCACCAATAACCACATCCCTGGCATCATCGCGAAAGGCCCTATCTTGAAGAACGAGCAAGTGTGGATCATCATATTGGCATGCTCTAATCTGATCATAAAGAGACGACCTGAAAGCTACACAAGCCAATACCCGCGGGGGATCTGATAGATCCAATCTCACCAACTGACCCGCTAAATCCTGAACATTAAGTGCTAATGGTCGCTCTGCTACTGGAAGGTAGGTTAGGCTCTCCAAACTCTCCGCCCTGCGACTCAGGTCATCAGTCACTACATTGGCCTTCCCCGGATGATATAAAATAGTGAGGTCATAATCCTTGAGAAGCTCCAACCACCTCCTCTGACGCAAATTCAGATCCTTCTGCTTAAGAAGATGCTGCAAACTACAGTGATTAGTGAAAATCTCACAATGCACTCCATACAAATAATGACGCCAAATCTTCAAGGCGTGGACAATAGTTGTTAGCTCAAGATTGTGCACTGGATAATTCTTATCGTGCACCTTCAACTGTCTGGACGCGTAGGCAATCACCCTACCATACTGCATCAAAACCGCTCCAAGGCCAACTCTCGAGGCGTCACAGTAAACTGTATAAGAACTTGAACCCATAGGCAAAACCAACACTGGAGTTGTAGTCAATGATGACTTGAGCTTATGAAAGATCTCCTCACACTCCTCAGTCCACCTGAACTGAGCACCCTTATGGGTCAGTCTGGTCATAGGTGCTGCAATAGATGAGAATCCTCTACAAAATGGCGATAGTACCCTGCCAAACCAAGGAAACTACAAATCTCGAAAGCTGATGATGTTCTAGGACAGCTCTGCACTGCCTCTATCTTCTTTGTGTCAACCTGAATACCCTCACTGGACACCACGTTCCTCAAGAACGCTAGTTAATCAAGCCAGAACTCACACTTCGAAAATTTCACATACAATCTCTTCTTCCTCAAGGTCTGAAGCACAACTCTCAAATGCTGATCATGATCCTCCCGAGATTGGGAATACACCAAGATATCGTCAATAAACACAATGACGAAAGAGTCTATATAAGGCCGGAATATTGTGCATCAAGTGCATAAAGGTTGTTGGGGCATTGGTCAGCCCGAAAGACATAACCAGAAACTCATAATGACCATATCTAGTCCTGAAATAAGTCTTCGGAATGTCTGGCCCCCTAATATTCAACTAACGATAGAGGGAACGCAAGTCAATCTTGGAAAACAACTGATCAAAAAATCATCTATAAGAGGCATGGGATACCGGTTCTTCACCGTAACCCTGTTCAGCTGCCGATAATCAATACACATATGCATAGAACCATCCTTTTTCTTTACAAACAACACTAGTGCACCCCACGACGACACACTAGGCCGAATGAACCCCTTATCTAGGAGTTCCTGAAGCTGCTCTTTTAATTCCTTTAGCTCTGTTGGTGCCATACGATAAGGTGGAATAAAAATAGGTTGGGTGCCTGACACCAGGTCAATACCAAAATCAATGTCCCTGTCAGGTGGCATGCCTGGCAGGTCTGTAGGAAACACGTCCAGAAAGTCACGCACCACATGAACCGAATCAATAGCGGGAGTCTCACCACTAACATCCCTCACAAAATCCAGATAAGATAACCATGCATTGGGCCTTCAGGTAGGAAATCATTCTGCTGGGAATATACTCAGAAGAACCTCTCCACTCAACCCTCGGACATCCTGGCATAGCTAAGGTCACGGTCTTAGCGTGACAATCAAGAACAGCATGACACGGAGATAACCAATCATCAAAATTGACCATGCTGAGTAACAGTAGGTCCAATCGGGTCTCCATACCCCCAATAGATATCATACACGACCGATACACACGGTCCACAATAATAGTATCGCCCACCGGAGTCGACACATGAACAAACGTAACTAAAGACTCACGGGGCATATCCAGAAAATGAGCAAAATATGATGAAACATAGGAATATGTAGAACCAGGGTCAAAGAAAGCCAAAGCATCTCGGCGATAGACTTAGACAATACCTGCGATCACTGCATCAGAGGCCATAGCATCTGGCCTGGCTGGAAATGCATTCATACGGGCCTAACCTCCACCTGCTCTCCCTCTCCCTCTAGGGTGGCGTCTAGCTGACTGACTACCACCCCTGGCTATCCGGGTGGGTGGTGAAGTAACTGGAGTTGAAGTCGAGGGCTAGCCCCTCTACCGAGAAGAACCACCAGGACAACGTGGACACTGCCTCCACATGTTCCTAAACTCGCCGCACTCAAAGCAACTCCCTGGAGCTGGAGACGAGGACTGATAGAAACCCTTGGCACCAGAATGGCCACTAGAAGAAACATGCATAGAGGAACTCTTAACTGGTGGTGCTTGAGCTGCACTCTGGGCTAGGAGGGCACCAAATAAAGAACGTCCTGGCTGAGAACCGCGGGGTCCATGCCTCGAAGATGCACCACTATAGGTTGGTCGGACTGACTGAGAGGCCTGAATGAACTGCCTCTACCATGCTGAAACTGCCCCTGGAAGGAGCACCACTAGAACCACCAGATCCACGAGGCCACTTGGCTTCCCTCTCCTCCCGCTCCTGGCGGCGAACCGACTTAATATCCCGAGCAATATCAACAACCTGCTCGAATGTTGCATCTGATACTCTCTCCCGGGTCAAGAAAATGCGGAGCTGATAAGTGAGGCCATCCACGAACCTACTAATCCTCTCCCTATCAGTGGGGAGCAACTCGATGGCATGACGAGCCAACTCCGAAAACCGCATCTCATACTGCATCACTGATAGCTCCCCCTGATGCAGCTGCTTAAAAAGCCGGCACTACTCCTCCCTGTGAGACTAGGTACATACTTCTCCAAGAAGATAGAGGAGAACTGCTTCCAGGTGAGGGGTGATGATAAAACATGCCTACGCCTCTCAAAAGACTCCCACCAAGCAAAAACAGCACCAGAAAACTGAAAAGTAGCAAACGAGACCCCACTGGTCTCCAAAATCCCAGCAGTACGCAGCATCCTCTAACACTTATCCAGAAAACCTTGGGCATCCTCGCCCTCAGCACCACTGAATGTCGGAGGCTGAAGTCTACTAAACCTCTCCGGTCTATGCTGCTCGTCCTCTGGCATAACCAGAACCACGAAGTCCCGAACTGGAGCAACCGGCTGTGCTGGAACTACCCCCGGTGTCTGATGGACCTGAGTAACCTGCTTAGGTGTCCGGGCAACTGGAGTTTGACTGCCTCCCCCGGCCTGAGAAGTAGCGCCAACTGCCTGAGCAAGGGTGGTACACACAGTTAAGATCTGAGCCAAGGTCTCCTGAAGACCCGGAACAACAATGGGCACTGCCGGTGCCTGAGCCTGTCCCGTTGGAGTATCTACGGTGGGTATCTGATCTTGAACAGTAGGGGGATCACCTGGTACTGCCCTAGCTGCTGCACGGGCTGGCCCCTACCTCTACCACGGTCTCGACCTCTCGCTGGTCTAGCTAGTGGCTGATCACCCTGGTCGGTAGCGCGAGTCCTCACTATCTGTGAGAGAATGAAACAACAGAAGTTTAAATTTCCAGAATCAACACAATGGCACGACAAAATTCAAGAAAAATGAGATTGTTCCTAAGGATTCTGCAGCCTCTCGAAGATAAGTACAGACGTCTCTGTACCGATCCGCAAGACTCTACTAAACCTGCTCATGATCGTTGATTCCTATGTAACCTAGGCTCTGATACCAACTTGTCACGACCCCAAATCCTAAATCGATTGTGATGGCGCCTATCATGCAACTAGGCTAGCCAACAATCACATAATTACAGTTTCTTTCCAAATCCTAACCATTTTCAACATTTCATAAACGTATATAGAATTACTTAATACATTAGGCAAAATAAACAGTTAAACAGTCTAAACCATCCCCGAAATCCGGAGTCAACATGTCATTAGCATCTAAGGGATATACCAAAAGTCTACTATTATATTACAGAACCTCGAGATGAATAACTAGGTACAACATAAGAAGGGAAAACAGAGATGTTGCGGACGCTGAACAGCTACCTCTATGTCCCGAACTCCGGCTCCGCACGGAATAGATGGCTAACGCTCGGTATCAACACATGTATCTGCATACAGGGGTGCAGGGAGTAATGTGAGTGTGCCAACTCAGTAGTAATGAAAATAAATCAAGTCTAAGCGGCAAGAAACACATAAAAATCAAATCATCAGTTCACAATATGCACAACCCTTTCCAACAGTATATACACATATATGTATGAAATCAACATGCCTGAAAATCCAACTTCAGTAAAATCCTTTGAAAAATGTGTTTTCCAACAATTTCATAAATAAAAATACCTGAAGAATTTAGTGTAAAATGAAATAAGTCATAAATGGCTCCTCGGGCAAAACATGATTCATAAATCGCCCCTCGGGCAGAACATCACTCAGCATACCTCACAACCACTCACTATCAGCCCCTCGGGCAAACTCACTGTCACTCATGCCTCCCAGTCACTCGGCACTCGCACTCAGTAGGTACCTGCACTCACTAGGGGTGTGTACAGACTCCGGAGGGGCTCCTTCAGCCCAATCTCTAATATCAATCCACCTCATGGTGTATCATATCCTCATAATCAGGCCCTCGGCCTCACTCAGTCAGAAACTCTCAAAAGCCCCTCGGGCGTATCAGTAAAAACGGGGTTCTCGACCCAAAACATCATTTTATATCTCAAAATAATGTAAATAAGGCTGAGTTTCGAAAACAGTTAAGCATAATATGACTGAGTGTAAATCATAAATCAACATTGAGGAAATAACAGTAAAAATCCCCCAAGGAGTCCAAACAAGTCGGCACGAGGCCCCGAACATGGCTTATAGCCCAAATATAACAATAGTTTTTAGAACACAATTTAACATATGATCTAGAGTAAAATATGAAACTCAATAGTCGCTGCGGAGAGGACCAAGTCCAATCCAAAAATCAGTGCACGCCACATACTCTTCATCCGACATGTGTGCCATTCTAAAAACAGTGAGAAATACGATCTCCGGGGTTTCATACCCTCATGATAAGATTTATAGCTATTACTTACCTCTACCGGGCACAATACTAATCCGCGATGCTCTTGCCCCTCAAATCGTCTCCCGATTGCTCCGAATCTAATCAAAACCAGATTAACATCATCAATATACACTAAAGGAACAAAACCCAATCGAAAACTATCAATTTAGACACAAATTCTCGAAATTCAGCCAAACCCGAGCCCCGAGCCCGTGTCTCAGAATTCGATAAAATTTATATCACTAGAATCCTCGTCCTCCCACGATTCTATACATACGAAGAACACCAAAATCGGACCACAATTTCCACTCAAATCATCAAAAGAATTTTCCAGTTCTCATGAACCTAATCTCCCCAATTTTGGGTTTAAATTCAACAAATTTCCGGTTTAATTACTTAGAAAACGACATAGAATCGAGTTATGAAGTCGAAAATCTTATCTCCAAGTGATTCCCTTCGATTTCCTCTTCAAACCCTCTCAAAGCTCCTAACTCGTTCAACAATGGAGGAAAAATGGACTAAACTCGAAAAAATGGCCTTTTAAAACATTATGCCCAGCACTAAACATTAACTCACCGCTATCGCGGGACCACCCACACGATCGCGAAGAACAAACTAACTGCCTCCAAATTTTACCCATTGCGATTGCACCATTCCACACGCGATCATGAAGCTTCAACTCCCTAACCTATGCGATCGCGTACCCATTCACGTGGTTGCGAAGAACAATTGCAACAACCTCAAGCGCCCCTCTTTTCTTCTATGCGATCGCACCATGAACCACGCGATTGCACTGCTCTGGGTGCCCAACCTAAGTGATCGCAACCTTCATTATGCGATTGCATTGAACAATCTTCCTGCCACCAACTTTACTCTACACAATCGCCGATAATCTCACGCGATCGCAATGAAGAAATCACTGTTGCCAAAACACCAGAAAGCCAGCAATCTCCCTAAGACCGAAAGTGCTCATTTGAGCATCCGAAACACACCTGAGGCCCTCGGGACCTCAACCAATCCTACCAACACACCCCTAAAATCATTTAATCTTAGTCGAGACTTTGAAACACCAACAAAAACACGAAAACACCAGAATTACATCAAATTCCAGCTTATGAACTTTGAAACTTCTAAATTTCGCCAATGATGCCGAAACCAACCCAAAACACATCCGATTGACCCGGAATTTTTCACACATATCCAAAATGACATTACGAACCTGCTCAAAATTTTGGAATTCCATTCCGACCCCGACAACCTATTTTCCACTGCCGACCGAAAATCGCCAAAAACTAACTTTCGCCAATTCCAGCCTAATTCTACACCGGACATCAAAACTTCATTCCGAACACACTCCCTATCCCCAAATCACCTAACAAAACTATCCAAGCCATAAAATCCATATTTTGAGGTCGTTTACCAATAAGTCAACTCTCAGTTGACTTTTTCAACTATTAAGCTAATTTAAGAGACTAAGTGCCTCAGTTCTCACCACGACCACTCCGAACCCGAACCAACCGACCCAACAAAACATAAATAGGCTAAGAAACATATGATAAAGCAAAAATGGGGGAAACGGGGCTAATCGCACGGAACGACCGACCAAGTCGTTACAATATGTAGCAAATGTAACCTGGGATTCGCAATTGCGAATTCCGCAAATGTGACCTGGGATTCGCATTGCGAATTCCGCAAATGCAAAAAGTTCCTCGCAAATGCGAAGAATTCACATATCTGCTGCCATCGCAAATGTGAACAATTTGTTCACAAATTACCTAGTACTATCGCAAATGTGATAGAAAACTCACAAATGCAAGAACCTAATCCCTAGCCCATGTTTGCAAATGCGATGATGTAATTGCAAAAGCTCGCATTTGCGAGCCAGGCCTTGAAAATGCGAGATCTGCAGCCTAGCACCAGAAACAAAATGCATCAGCTATTACTATAAGTCAAAAACCACTTTGTAGCCTCTCTAGAACTCCCCCGAGCCCATCGGGCTCTAAATTAAACATGCAGACAAGTGTACTAACATCATAGAACTTGATCACATGATAAAAACCCCAAAATACAACCTAGAACTATGAATAAAACACCAAAAATAATGAAATTTTTTAATGAAACTTAAGAAAATGTAACTTTTCAACCGGACGTCCGAATCACATCAAATTTTGCAGACAAGCCATAAATACTGAAATAAGCTTATACCAAGTTCTGGAACCAAAATTTGGACCCGATAATAACAAAGTCAAACTTGGAATATCTTTTAGCCTTTAAACTGTTAGTTTTCAACAAATTATGATAAATCAATGTAGGTACTTTCGAATTCAATTCCGGGCATATGCCCAAGTCCTAAATCACTATACGACCCAGTGGGACCATCAAAATACTTTTCAGGGTCCATTTGCTCAAAACGCTAACCGAATCAACTCAATGAATTTTAAGTTACGATAACACACTTTTATCAATTTCACATTAAAACTTTCCGGAGGAAGACACAGACTACGAACGCAAATCGAGAAAGGCTAAATGGAGATATTTGAGATTTTGAAACATAGGAATGAGGTTAAATTTGAATATAACCTATCGGATCATCACAAAAGAAAAAAACTTATCTTCACAACAATACACAAAACAATTCAGGTTAGGGAGAATTATTAGCAGGACGACTCGTTGAAGTTGGTGGCCTAAAGCTAAACTTCAATAAGAAGCCTCAAATTTGTCACTAAAATTTTTAGATGTAAAAATTAATTTTTTATAGCCGATTTCTTCTAATATTTCTTTTTCAATTGATGATATAGTTAAATTTTTTAATATCTTGAGACAATATTGATCTAAGGTAAGATTTATAAGTTTTATTTCTGAAAAATTCTTTTCCGTTGAGGCGACTGTTATAGGAACTGTTAATATTATTCTATAACTACTATAGGATTTTGAAAATAATTAAATATAAGTCTTGTTACAGAATGATTTAATATATGTATTCTATATATCTTTTGATATCTTAATAATAATTTTATAATGATCTTAAAATCCAAATTTGACATATGTATATATTTTTAAAATTTGAATAAAATGCCAATCTATAATTATTTGAAAACGTGTTGGCAGTATACACAGAAAAATAACTTCATAGTGTCTTAAACCACAAATTATACGGATGCATCGCTTTATGTGGTTACCTGAATAATTAAGTCCATGTAATGGAGCTTACATAAGCATAGAATTGATTGGTTGAAAATATTTAAAGAATGGTAACATCTGAATTAACTGGTATATGTGCAGATTAGCAATCAACCTTGGAAAAAGAAAATTCTCCAGCCATAAATAACAATGCTATGGCAACTTTAAAAGAAACATACCATGAAGCTTAGTGGTAGTAGCTAGTGTGTGCATGATCGAACTTAAGTAGAAGTTAATCCGTGCTGATAACATTTTATGAAATAAAAGCACCAAGAAATAAAGATAGAGAGAATGAAGAGATTTTCTTCTTCAATTGTGTTTTTTCCTATCTACTACAAGGCTTTTACATAGGCATGAAAAGTGAAGAATCACTATCGTAAAATATGTCATTGAACACATCATTAAGCATTTGGGAAGAAGATCTGTAATGATCCGGCCGGTCGTTTCGAGCGTTATAGCCCTGTTTCCCCCATTTTTATACTTCTTTTGTTCTTTAAAGTTGTTGTATGTCTTACCGAGTTTGTTAGTTTGGGTCCTGAGTGGTTTAGGAGTGAATTGAGACACTTAGTCCTTAATTGGAAGCTTAAGTTGGAAAGGTTGATCGGATGTCGACTTGTGTGTAAACGATTCGGATTTGAATTTTGAAGGTTCAGTTAGCTCCTTTAGGTGATTTTGGGATTAGGAGCGAGTCCGAAATGTGATTTGGAGGTCTTTAGTAGAATTAGGCTTGAATTAGCCAAAGTTGAATTTTGGCTGGCAGTGGAAATTTTGATATCCCGGTCGGATTTGATTTATGGGAATTTGAGTAGGCTCATGGTGTCATTTAGACTTGTGTGAAAAAATTTGAGGTTAATCAAACGTGGTTTAGTAGGTTTCGACTTCGTCTGTGGAATTCGGAAGTTTAGAAGTTTCTTAGGCTTGAATCTGTGTGTTATTTGTGTTTTTTATTCCTTAGGCTTGAATTTGTGTGTAATTTGTGTTTTTGATGTTCCTTAGGCTTCTTTTAGTACGAAATAAAATAATGCACACAAAAAATCTAGTTTATCACTATGTATGAACTAATACTTAAGTAAACTAGCTAGAATAAGTAAGAAAAGAAAGAAAGAAAAAGAAACAGCTGAAAAGGCTATTTTTGAAATTGGGCAAAAATGGATTACTGGACAAAAGTGGCTAATTTCGAAATTGTGCTGCAAAATGTGGCTATTCTTGCAAAATTTGAAATTCCAATATTCTTCCTCAAGTTCTTCATCTTTCAATCCCAAATTCAATCAAAACACCTCAAATCTTCATCAAACCTCACCAAATTTGAGATACATGTTCCCTACAACTCCATGAACAAACCTTAGCAACAATTTCTTCAAACAACTACCAAATTAACAAAATTCATTTCCAAGTTTTGAAGCTTAAGCTTCAATAATGGAGTTTCTTCTTCAAGTTTGAACTGGATTTAACGTATTTTAGCTAAACACATACTTCAATCAGATTTTCTATTGGATTCAACAACCAAGCAACATATATTTTTTAAATTCTCCACCCCAAGATTTCAACGGCAAGTTTCAAACTCCAGCTTTTGGAAATGACTTCCAAACTTTAGATCTGGACAACCCATTCATTTGCTAAAATCTTCATCTAAAACTTCAAGCAAAAATTCCAATCCATCAGTTAACGTTTGGAATAATCCACCTCAAGAACAAAGAAGTGAACCCATTTTCATTTTTTTTATAAATCTCGTATTTTTTTTTACAGAAACAACAAAAATATTTCAGTTTTATCTCTATTTTCAAGCTCAAATTTAAAATGCAACCTCCCAACTCGAGAAGATTTCAGCAACAGAATATGGAACATGCTAAAATAGCCACAACAATGAAGAACTCGTGAAGAATAAGAGCATAGAGTGATCCTGTCACGACCCGATTTACCCACCGAAAGACATCGTGACGGTGCCTAATCTCTACGACTAGGTAGGCCTAATTTCGAAAAACACATACTAAATAGAAGCAATAAAATAAAGGTGAAGTAAGTGAGTCTACAATGAAACATCGCCACTTGGCGCGTACAAAATACAACTTTTTCCAAAACCCAGAATATCACTTTAGTCACAAGCTCTGTCTCAAAATATCTCTATATAACGAGAGAGAATTTACATGAAAAAGAAATCTATCCAAATCTGGAGTGGAAGGTGACTCGAAGGACTCTGCGGATGCGGCAGAATTACCTTTCGATCTCCTAAAAGCTGCTGCTCGGACCCCTAGCCACGAAACTGAGCGTTGGTACCTGGATCTGCACACGAAAAACATGTGCAGGAAAGGGCATGAGTACACCACAAATTTGTATCCAGTAAGCCAAGCCTAACCCCAATCAAGTAGTGACGAGGTCAGGTTAAGGCTCTACTGGATTTTTATAGTAAAAACAGTTTAAAATTTTGAACAGAGAGATATAATAAGCTGAGGAAAATCAGTAGAAACAATGAGTTAAAAGGAAATAAGAACAGGGAGCCCTCGACTCAGCCCATCATATATCACAGTAACAAGTATGCAATGCAGTACAAGGGTAAAACTCCCGGAATCTCGTCCATAGTCCCAATTTAAATATGCAATGCAGTACAGGGAGAAAGCTCCCGGAATCTCGTCCGTAGTCTCAATTTAAATATGTTATGCAGTACAGGGGGAAAGCTCCTGGAATCTCGTCCGTAGTCCCAATTTAAATATGTAATGAAGTACAGGGGGAAAGCTCCCGAAATCTCGCCCGTAGTCCCAATTTAAATATGCTATGCACTACAGTTACAAGATACAATTTTTATTTAAAACACTTCAGAAAAAATCACAGGCAAGAATATGGATAAAACTACCTAAACATGGTACATATAGTAATAACTAGGGAAAACTTCAAGTAAAACAGGTAGGCATGCTATTCCTAATCTAAAATACATAGTCGATACATGAATCAGTGAAATACGAGTGAAATGATTTAAGTCATGGAGGGAAAAATAGAGTTTTAGCAACAATGGCCCGTGTACGTACTCGTCACCTCACGCACACGATGCCCAATCAACATAAAACAGTATTAAAATAGCCTAGGGGAAGTCCCCAACACAGAGTTAGGCAAGCCACTTACCTCGGCTGCGCTACTCAACTCAAAACCACGCTCTTGCCACGAGTATCCGACTCCGAATGGCCCAAATCTATTCAATTCGATTGCATAATGTAAATATCACTTTAAGGAATCAAAATAGCTAATAAGTTCGAAGCTAATACGCGAAATTAGGAAAATCGCCCAAAAAGTCCCCCGGAGCCACGTCTCGGAATCGAGTGAAAGCTACAAATTTAGAACAAACCATTCACTCACGAACTCACTCAAACAAGAATCATCGAAAATCGATGACAAAATCCTATAAAATTCTCGGATTTTCTAATTGGGGAAACTTCTTCCCATTTGCATGATTTTTCACCTAAATCCCTTGATTGCATGGAGGAAGTTGCTATAAATTAATGATATACAAAGGAATAGGGTTAGGAATTGTTACCTATGAAGCTTATCCTCAAAACTCACTCCAAATTGCTTGCACTCGAGCTCCAAATGATTTTAGAAGTTATGAAATTCAAGACCTCGAATCTAATATATCTGCCCAGCGATTTCCGCACCTGCGCCCCCTTGGACCGCACCTGCAGAATATCCATCGCAGGTGCGAAAACCCACCAAGAGGCATGGGGCCACACCTGCGGTCAATAGGCTGCATCTGCGGCTCAGCACCTGCGGAAAACCAACCGCTTATGTGAGGACTGGTTGAGTTGGCTGAGTCCGCACCTGCGAGCCCCACCTCTGCACCTGCGTGTCCGCACTTGCGGAAGGTCCATCGCAGGTGCGAGACACCAGAACCAGCAATGGTTCAGTTGTTCTTCCAAGTTCTAAATTCACCCGTTGAGCATCCGAAACATCCCCGAGGCCCCCGGGACCTCAACCAAACTTATTAACCAGTCCTAATACCTTATCCAAACTTAGTAGAGCCTTCAAAACACATCACATAACACCAAAATCACCAATTATACATGGATTCAAGCCTAAGAACTTATGAAATTTCAAAACTCTACAACCGATCCGAAACACCTCAAAACTAGTCCGAATAACCTCAAATTTTACAAACAGGTCACAAATGATACAACGTACCTACAGCCACTCTCGGAATTCCATTCTGAGCCCAATATCAAAATTTTGCCTATCGGCCGAAATCGCCGAAATTCCAACTTTCGCCAATTCAAGACTAAATCTACTACAGACCTTGAAAGTACATTCCGGACATGCTTCTAACTCCAAAATCACCCAACGGAGCTAACTGATCGACGAAATCTCATTCCGGACCCGTCTTCCCACAGTTCCAATTATGGTCCAATTTCTAAGGCTTAAACTCACATAGAAGGACTATGTGTCCAAAAACTCTCCGAATTTCACCACTAAATGTTCCAACAAGTCCCAAAAGCAGAAATAGACATGGGAAAAAAAATTATTAGGGGATCGGGGAGCTAACTCTCAAAATGACCTACCTGGTCGTTACAGATCCGAACAAACAATGACCATATTTTGGATTTTTTTATTTTGTTTTTTGAATTGTTTGATATGAACAACCAGTGCAAATAATCAAAGAATTTGTAGGAACAAATCATTTAACCTTCGCTATGGTACCAAGATGATACGAACGCGGAAGAAAAAGAACAAGAACACAAATAAAATGATAGAAAGAAAGTTATTTAGTAGAGAACACACTAACAAAATTGAAAGAACATTTGAAATAAACAAATACCCGATCAATTTAAGACATAATTGACCCAAAACTATAGGAACAAACCTCAAGGGGAAGCAATCCTCTTGCAAGTTCACCTTAACAAATAATCAACCAACATTGGAATTCATCCTAAACACTCTCAATGAGTTTTCATTCACAATATCAAAATAAGTTGCCCTAAAATGATAGCCTTAAGGGCTATTTATACTAGGGAGCTAAATATTACAAATATAGCCACCAATTCCCTACCTTGATCATTTTCTAAGTATGCCAGATGTGGATGCCCTCACAAGGGATCTTGACGAAATTGGGACAACAATATGGGATGAATCTAGAGCAAGGGTATTGTCAAAAGGCATGCTTTTTGCTGATAAAGCGCGCCTAAGCAGGGCGGTGCGAATGTACAACATAAAAGAGTGCCGTGAGATCGTGGTTCATGAGTCATATCCGGGTGTATACAAGATTATTTTTCATAGATGGTTTACAAGTTGTAATATATGCTGTGTGCGAGGAAGCTAAAAACAAATATGTGGGTTGTGAGTAAATACATTGGCACCCACAATTGTGAAATGGAAACATTCAGTGGGAATCATTTTAACTTGACTGTTTGATTTATCTTTTCTTGATTCCACACATTGAAGTGTCCATAAGGTACAAGATCAAAGAGTGTATAACATATGTCCACCAGGTATACGGGTGTACCATTACCAAAAGTGTTGTTGCATACTTAAACACCTATAGTAGACAGTTGCAGCCAGTGGGTGCTGAGAATTATTGGTCGTCGAAACCATTTAAAATAGTGTGTAACAAGGACTATGTATGTCAACGACAATGTCATGACCCAAATTTTCCTCTGTTGGGTATCGTGATGGCACCTAGCCTTAAGGACTATGTAAGCCGAACAATTATGAAGTAACGACAATAATCAATAACATCTAATAATTTCTGAAATGAAATACTCTATACAATTTACAATTTCCCCAAAACTGATAATACAAGTCATAAGCTATCACGACCCAAAATCCATACGGTCGTAATGGCACCGGACATCATTGTCAGGCAAGCCAATCATTAATTAATTGAAATAATTTTCCGATTTTAACATTTATGAAAATATTTCCTTTCACTTTATTACATATTAACCAAATAAAAATTTGTTAGTTAAAAACAATGGTTTGAATACTACATTTAACAAATATAACCCAACATATCCCAGAACCTGGTGTCACAAGTACATGAGCAATTTCTAAGAATTTATACAATCATCTCAAAACCTGTCTGAAATACAATCGGACTAGGAAATTTAAAATGAAAACAATTACAGAACGAGGGAGACTCCGTCAGCTGCGGATCACCTCCGGATGATGCAGCTCGCCTTAGTCTCCGAATCCTCCACATTGCTATGAAAGTACCTGTGCAATAAAAATACACAACAAGTGTAGCATGAGTACAAAAATAACGTGTACTCAGTAAGTCGCTCGCCTAACCTCAAAGAGGTAGTGACGAGTAGTCGAATTAGACACTCACTAAGAGCCAGCAAATTAATTAACAGCATATAATAAACACGGTAGGCATGTAAAGGTAGTAAAGCAACAATATATATATGGCATTGAAATCCAGACAAATACTGAAATTAAACAAAACAGTTACCACTTCCTCATTATTTTCCAAAATATCTTCAATAAACCATTTCCTCTTTGTTTTCCCCAAAATGTCATAAATCCACAATTTTTTCTTTAGTTTCCCTCAAATATCTTATCACCTCAAAAATCATGAAAACCATTTAACAATTTTGCATGCGCATACGGGAAAAGGACAACCCGGCCTGAGCCGTCATAATAATCGACTCTGTGCACTGCCGAGGATCGAACGGCCCGTACCAAAAGTGCACCTCTCAATAAAATACGCATGTCTATGCACTGCCGAGGATCGAACGGCCCATACCAAAAGTTCATCTCTCAATATAATAGTCATTTATGTGCACTGTCGAGGATCGAACGGCCCGTCCCATAAGTGCACCTCTAAATATAATAATCATGTCTATGCACTGTCGAGGATCGAACGGCCCATACCAAAAGTACATTTTAAATCCGCTGTGGCGTACGGCCCGCTCCCATGAGAGTGGGGAAAATAACACTCTGCTCGCGGAATGTAAATTGCGAAGCGGTCACATGCAGGCATGCACAATCAACAATCCACCCCGAATACGTCGGGAACACAAATACTCAAATAAATGACCGATTTCTCTTTTAAGAACCACAAATAGTATTTAAATCTTTTCTTTCGAAATTCACTTGCCGAGTTTATATAACGTTTAATAACACAACCTTATTCTGAAATACAATTGCCCGCGAAGGAAATAAATTTTCTTTTTAGATGATTTAGAAAATAAACTCTAATCTTCCTTAGTCATTAAATTAAAAATTTCGATTATATTAGTAGTCTAACATCACAGACAAGATAACAGATACAACATGTAAGGAATGCTAGTGGGTCCTAGGCTACTCGGACATGGCATAATAGTAGCTACGCACGGACTCCCGTCACCTCGTGCGTACGTAGCCCCCGAAAATAATAGCATATACTTAATTAATTCACCTGGGGGGAATATTCCCCCTCACAAAGTTAGAAAGGAGACTTACCTCGCTCCGAAATTCCAATACCGGCTTCCAAGCCCTTCCGACGACTTCAACGGACGCACATCGCCCCAAAACTATCCAAACAATGACAAACCAATGAAAATATATTCTAATACTTGCAACAATTCCAAATTATATAATGCCCCAACTCCGTTCAGCGAAATGACCAAAATGCCCTCGGGCCCACGTGCCCGAAAATCTGAAATTTATCGAAGATATAATCTACCCATAGCGTTACTAACTCAAATATACAATTTACTCAAATATTCATGCTCAATTCGTGGCTAAAACTCCAAATTACCATTTTCTAGGTTTCTTTAAGATTTTCCAAATTTTCCTCAATTTCCCCTACCAAATCCATGTAATAATCTTGTATTTAATTCAAAAACGTGAACAAATTACTTACTTTGCGATCCTTGACGAAATCCTCTCCTTGAAGCTCCTCCAAATTTCCCAAGCCAAAGAAAAAATGAAGAAAATGAACCAAGAATCCTTGTTTTAAAACATTCTGCCCAGGCCGATTTTCGTACCTACGATTAGATCCTCGCACCTGCGCTTCCACAAGTGCGCCCAAGAGCCCGCACCTGCGGATTCCTTCTCCTCCAGCCAGTTCCGCACCTGCGAGCCATTTCCCCCATCTGCACCTTCGCAGGTGCGGAAATTTCATCGTAGCTGCGATCCCAGCCAAACCAGCCCACTCTCGTACCTGCGACGCCAAAGCCACACCTGCGGCTCCGCACCTGCAGCCAAATACTCGTAGGTGGGGTCACACCAGATGACAGGAACCTCAGCCTTCTTCAAACTTCCAAATTTGATCCATTAACCACCCGGAATCCACCCGAGGCCTCTGGGACCCCGTCCAATTATACAACATGTTGCAAAACATAATGCGGACTTGCTCGAGGCCTCAAATCACATCAAACAACATCGAAACCACGAATCGCACCCAAATCCCAACTTTATGAACTTAGAAATTTCCAACTACTGCATCTGATGCCGAAACCTATCAAATCACGCCCGATTGACTCCAAATTTTGCACACAAGTCATATTCAACATTACGAACCTGCTCCAACTTTAGGAATCTCATTCCGACCTCGATATCAAAACTTCCACTTCTGGTCGGATCTCTCAAAAACCTTCAAATTTCTATCTTTAGCCAAATGACTTCAAAATGACATCCGGACATCCGAATTCACTTCCGATCGCGCTCCCAACTCCAGAATCACCATACAAAGCTATTCCCAGACTCGGAATCCCAAAAACGGACATCAAAAACTTTGAAATGCACTTCAAGCCCAAATTTATGAACTTCTTCAAAAATGCTAACTTCCACAATATGCATCGAAACGCTCCAGGGTTATCCAAAACCCGATCCGGATATACGCCCAAGTCCGAAATCATCATATGAACCTGCAGGAAACTTCAGATCATGATTCGTAGGTTGTTTACTCAAAATTCCAATCTTAGTTGATTCTTCCAACTTAAGGCTTCTGAAATGAGAATTTTCTTTTCAAATCGACTCTCTACTTCCCGAAATTAAATTCCGACCACGCCCACGGGTCATAATTCTTTTAAATGAAGCTGCTCACGGCCTCAAACCACTGCACGACGCGCTAGAGCTCAAAACGACTGATCGGGTCGTTACATTCTCCCCCACTTAAACCGACATTCGTCCTCGAACGTGCTAAGAACTGCTATGGAGTTACCTGAAATCACTGTTTAACACCTCGACCACCTGCCCGTGCTACCACAACCCAGTTGAGTACATTAGCTTGATCAAATCTGAAGATTTATTCCTTTATCCATATAATAAGCTCAGAACCTAGTTCCAATACCTGGAATTTTCTCTGCCAGGCCTAGTTCCAATATATAAACACTATATCAACTACCACACGAGGCACTAGAACACAACTGTGTACCTTTGCTGAATCGGCACCATACACCGCATAATCCATCATCTGACCACAATGACTCTCCTTGAACCTCAATAGCCAGATTTCTACGAATCTCATGCTCCAAATGCACCTCATGATATATATACATACATCCTGCTATAATGCTGACGATACCACCACAACGGAGGAGACGTACAAAAATTCATACCCAACTGCAGAATTAACAAATCCTTGAATACCTCATCTTGACTAGAATCATCACTTCATTGTGAACCTGCATAATGGTATTTGTTCTTTAATATACACTTCACATAACCTTATCGCACTGATCCCTGATCCGGTAATCTCGTCTCACCCAGTATGAACTGCTTAGACAACAAATCACCCCAAACATGATCAACAGCCTCACATGATACCACATCGCGACAATAGGCCATAACTCGAACATGATAAATAAGAAATGACTCAGGAAGGGACTATTAAACTCACGCAACTAATATGAACTTTTCTCAAAAAATAGGAAGCAAAACATAAGAAAAATAAATATATATGAACCTTACTCCACATCACACTGTTGCGGCGTGCAACCCGATCCGAATAACATACCTGTGGTGACATGCCACCCGATCCACACATAAATCTACATATATATACGGAGCTGATTTACTCACTATTACAAATTACTGAATATCGATCATAATCACGCTAAGTGCATAATACCATCCCGGGGAGACTGATAAAGCCGCATGCTACAAAACTCAAGCACAACTGAGATGCGATACATATATACACTCTGGGTCTCAAGAGCTATACTGCTCCCATAACATCATTACTACGCGAAGATTTCAACACATAGGAAATTAGCAAGCCGTTTCATAACTCACATGTCACAATCACAATAACACATGAATTTGATGAAGACGGAACAACATCCGCTGTTCTAATACCTTTCCATGAAAAAGCGCTCTACTGAAATGAACATGCCTGGCTCGTACGGAGCCCATAATAATATTTAAATCTATCCACAAACATCGAGTCTACCTTGCTCACACCAAACTAAGTTAATAGCTTACCTGGGTCCACATTAACCCACTTTCACTCATAATACGCAAGAACGACCATCATAGCCGGGAAAAACACTCCACAATCCACAACCAAATTAATTGAACTCCTTTCAAACATAAATTCCCAATTAAGCAATATTGCACTTCTCTAAACTCGGTCCAAATCTTCAATCCATCAAGTGACTACATGTCACACTTTATACAATCTTTTCGCGCTCATGCTTTCACGACCTTCCACACAAGGCAACAAGTCTGCCCATCCACCACTGGCCATGGTATGTTGTAAGACAAATCAAGAACCCATAACCAGGGTACAAAGCCTCTTTCACCGAACATCAATCTCAGGTGACGCTGAAGATAACACCATCTTACTCTGAACTTTCGAATCACTTTTTCTCGCTCTTCCGAGCTCATGACATCCTTATTAACACCGAACCATAATCTCGATTCTTACTCCCAGTTACATACGGCTTACCGCACCTAACATGCCAATATGAGGTAACGCAAGAATTCCATCATAACTTCCGAACCACCAATAGGGTGAAAACTTCACCATATAGAAACCTTTTACTTAACTCAATTCAAGAGTACCATCTCAACACACGAGTGAATTCCCACAATCATCCAACATGCAAATCTTTAAGTAGTAGTCTATACCACCATAACCCTTCCGGGATCTGCCTACACCTGACAGGCTATAACACTCAACTGCTCCCACATGAAATCCATTACGACGGCCGACAAGCCTCGCACACACCGGCACAAACCACCTGCATAACTTAATTATATCAAGGAACCGGTCATCGCTGCTGCCTGAAACCCTTAAACACCACATTCTTAACTTTTGAACACACTAGGACCGCTATTGGGAGTCACTCACTCTGACTGGCCCCGAATACAATCAACTCCAAGGATCTTCTAGCACATGAACACCCTTTTCAATGAAACATGTGACCGAGTCACTATCCTGACAACTCACCAATGCCTTAAGCAAAATTCTGAATCTTCCAAAGCCTAACCCTAGCCTGACAGGACCAACTTTTGCACATATTCATCAAATCCTATGCACAATCACCATCTTACTCCTTTCCCTTAGCTGTAATAACTTGCCAACATGCCGACAATCCGCAACCCTATGATAACACAATCCTGCAACCCAACTGCAGATGGTGGGACTCCCCCACTTTGCCTGAAGCTACTCCTTGCGCCACTCTAGACCCTACTGAGATCCCTTCTCTTTTGATAACATGATCTTGCTCAACCAATCCGTCCAATTCTTCCAAATTCTCTTTCTAGCACTCCCTAAGTACTCAAATTCTCTAGCATCATTCACACATTCTGCCTCCTACCGAATAGCTACTAGAACCCTTCATAGAGACCTTCCAACCATGCCATCGCTAACCTATTCACAGGAGATAACCCACCTGTGAAAATCACCCGCGGACACCTTCCAACGATGCTGAAATGCACGCTCCCTGCGACTTCAATACCCCATCCTATGCCCTTCTTCATTTACCAACTTTACTAGTCCGTCCGCTCCTCATGGACATCCATTAAATTCGCGATAATATCTTCAAATCCTAAGCTATGATGTCGCTCCCCCACTTTGCAACTGCTCGACTACCGCTTCTTACACCTGGCCTCCTAGAAATGGAAGCACCGCCTACCCTCACTTCAGGATCATTCTCTGCCAACCGCATTCTTCAATACTTCTTCTCAATAATCTGACTCCACGAAACCGAAGAAACCATAGCACCGACAAACTTAACGCATTCCATTCGATCAATGACGACGACTTCACGTCACAGGTGCATATCCCACCCCACGTGAAGACACCTAACCTTACTACTTTATCAACCCCAACCAGACCTTTCATAATCCAAATGCCTCTCCTCTGCCGGAACTAAAATATTGAAATCTCGAAATCGCCCTCTGAGAAGACCTCCCTTCAAACCATTCATCACCCCAAACATACGGGCAAACATTCTATCATCATATCGACATCGAGCGATAACCTATCGCAAACATCATCACTATCTAAGCATAGCCTTAAGGCTCCTAGAAAACACAGCTACTAAGTTGTACCAACATATTATTCTCTTGTAGGGCCATAACAACAGCCCCAACCACTTATACATGGAAACATATCGAATTACATCCGTAGCACCATTTCAATTCCTCAAATTCCTGATTCATAGCAAGCGTTTCGCGACGCGTAAGATTGAGTAGGAATGAACATAGACATAAGCCTCAAAGGAATCGAATCGCATGATGAGGAATCAAGATGGGAAGTACTCCTAACAACCCTGTAGCCTCTCGAAGATAAGTACAGACGTCTCTGTACCGATC
>ML363761.1:0-90682 GCA_005239505.1 Nicotiana paniculata | reverse complement strand
TGCATATTTATTTTGGGACTATGGACATATTCCAGGAGATCCCCCTAAACTGCATAATTGTTTGGGGACTGCAGGACGGTATCCTGAGAGATTTCCCTGATATATAGTTCTTTGTTCTGAGCCGAAGGCACCCTTGACAGTTAATTCTGTTAACTTCCTTAATTATTTACTGTAGAATATATTTGTATCTTTTACTATTTTAATTTATTATATTTACTCCGGTAGGACCGTGACCTGACCTCGTCACTACTCGACCGAGGTTAGGCATGGCACTTACTAGGTACCATTATGGTGTACTCATGCCCTTTCCTGCACATGTTTTCGTGTGCAAATGTAGATATGAGCTATTAGCCTCAGGGTTAGTTCGTGCTTGCTGATTCCAGGAGACTTCAAGGTATTTTTGCTCGCGTCCGCAGATCCTCTAAGTCCCCTTCTCTTCCCTCGCTTAGAGATTTTTCTTTTGTTTCTTCAGACATGTTTTATAGAGCTATATAGACTTGTAGAAGCTTGTGATTAGCGACATTCCAGGTTTTGGTAGTGATGCTATTGTATTTGCCGAGTGGCACTATCCTTGCTTATTAACTTATAATATTTTGGCTTTTATCTTTATGTTTCCTTTCTTTTTCTGCAATAATAGCCTTACCTAGTTGTAGATACTAGGTGCCTTCACGACACCTTACGGTGGGGTAAAATGGGTCGTGACAGGAATTATCCAATGAGTTGGTTCAATGATCGTATCTCTATATGCATCATCTATCTATGTGAATTAGTTAACTTGATCAACTAATCTTTATCTCATAAAGACGATCACATAAATATTAATCTAACCGGATTACTAATATCCAAATTAATATTCCTAGGATCAAGAACAAATTTAGATTAAATTATAAGAAACTTTACTCTCACTGTCATGATCTCTATCATGATGACAAGTCTCAAAATTTAATCAAGGACCTTATCAAATTAATCAAGCAATTAATAATAATGATAAAATAATATCAAATGCCATATATATTTTAAATGAAATAACGTTCACAAAAATATGTTCAAATTATCAAATATGAGATTTGATCTAGGGCATATCTACTACTAACAATCTCGAAGAAGGCTAATGCAGATGCTTTTAATATGCCAATGTACATGCCATGCAAGGAAGAAGTAGAGGCAATTATCCAAAGAGAAGGGTCCTTCAAAATTGACAAGCTAGAAGTATTTGAGTCAATTGGAATGGAACTGCCAACATTAACGATGACCAAGATGATTCTTCCTATCTGATTGATTGCAATGAGGGCACAAGGATTTTAAAAATTGGAGTCCAGAACCTAAATGTGGTTCTTCTTGTCAATTAGGATAGAAATAAGTGTTAAAAAAAGAGTGACATATCTATGTATAACACTCTTTTAAAGAGCGATGTATTTTAACGGACGTTTTGGACGTTAAAGTATAGCGCTCTTTAAAACAACACTATACATATATAACGTTGTTATTAAAGGCGTTATATATATAGCGCTTTTTAAAGAGCGCTATACCTGTTTTGTGGGCCCACCAATAAGTCTCCTGCATTTAACTGACATAACAATAATTCAAATGGGTATAGCGCCCTTTAAAAGAGCGCTATACCTAAAAAAATTCAGCCCCTCCCTGAGCTAGGCATTGCGTTATTTAAAGGTGTTAGGATTTTATAAAATCCATTCAAAAATTCGTAACTCCTGTTAAAATTTTTCTTGTTAAATTCTCAAGCATTTTTTCATAATGTCTAAAGAGCGAAAAGTAAAGGTTTCATTATATTGAGGGGNGGGGGGGGGGGGGAGTGAGGTTGTGGTGGCGAATAACTCTCTGAGTTATAGTTTATCTCCACAGTTTCATATTAAGTTGCCATTTAAAATGGAGTACGATAGGTTAGTATCGTTGCTATGTAATAAAATGAGTGTGAGGAAACGTTCAGTGAACCTTAAAGTAACCGGAAGATATCCGTATTCCGTCACTCCACAAGGGGTTGCTTGTTACGCTGAGTTTAACATCGAGATGATGAAACTTTGAGGGATATTTTGAGGACTCTGGATGAATACCGAGAATTTCTTGTGATAAAAATGTTGGAAATGTACGTCAGGGTTGAAGACGTTCGCAATAATGAGGTTGAGCATAGTAGGGATAACCCTTATCATCGGGTGGTTATTCTGGAGCAGTTTTTGCCGGAAAGGTTTCGGCTAAAAGTGTTTGGCCTGTTTGAAACTTATCACCACAGGCGAATGAGGAGCGAGGAAATAATTTCTCTCCTGCTATACATAATCCACAAGACGGGTGGTAAACTTTAATTTTCTTTATTGTTACGATGTATATTTTGTTGTATTGAAAATATATTCTACAAGGGGCACCGACCAGATATGACTTTTACAAGTTATGAACCCACGCCCCAGTTGGAATATGCCTAGTTCTGGTGTGTTGGATCATGGTGGTCCATCCGGGAGTCATCACCAACAGGATAATGTCCATCAAGGAATGTCAACACATTACGACTTGTAAGTGAAATGATACAACTATATGGAAATTATTTATTAATTTGAGTGGCTTATTATTTTTGGTTTGTGCAGTGAAAACGAGCAAGTTGAACCACTTGTCCTGACTCAATTTCCCGAAGATGACATATTAAATCGGGATTTGGCAGATGCACAGAGTGAGGAAGAGAACAGTGATTATGACAACAATGCCGATGATTCCGGAGACGAAACACCCTTCCCTCGCGAGGATGGTGATGATGAGGAAGAGAATGAAGGATCTGATTTGACGAGGGAGTATGCTCAACCCCCCATTAGACCAAGAGTGTACGAGTCCCAAGTGCCATTTCATTCAAGGAAGATTCCCTACATTGATCATTTTCCAAGTATGCCGGATGTGGATTCTATCACAAGGGATTTTGATGAAATTCGGACAACAATATGGGATGATTCTAGACTAACAGTGCTGGCAAAGGGCATGCTTTTTCCTGATAAAGTGTGCCTAAGCAGCGCGGCAAAACTGTACAGCGTAAAAGAGTGTCGTGAGATGACGGTATGGGAGTCAAGTCTGGATGTATACAAGGTTGTTTATCGCAGATGGTTTACGAGTTGTCATTGGATGTTGCGTGCGAGCAAGAAGAACATAGGTCTGTGGAAAATGGGTATATACATTCCAACCCACAGATGTCAAATGGACACATTCAATGGGAATCACTACAATTTGGATATTGACTTGATTTCTCTTGTCCTTATTCCACACCTTGAAGCGTCGATAAGGTATAAAATCAAAGAGTGCATTACATTAGTCCACCAGGAATATGGCAATACTATTACCAAAAGAAAGGCATTTCTCGGGCACAAACGTGCATTTGAAATTGTTTATGGTAACTGGGATAAGTCATTTGCAACTTTACCCATGTACATGGCCGCACTGCAACACTTTAACCCCGGGATGGTTGTTGAATGGAAGCTTGAGCAGAGACCGGGAAGACCAGAATGTATATTCAATTACGTGTTCTGGGCATTTAAACAAGCAATTGATGGTTTTCTGTATTGCCGGCCGGTATATCCATACACGACACTCATGTCTATGGAAAGTAAGATATCAAGCTGCTGATTGCCGTTCCGGTAGATGCTAATGGACAAATATTTCCTCTAGCTTTTGCTATTTGTGCCAATGAAAGTCAAGATATGTGGACGCTATTTTTGAATCATTTGAAAGAGCACGTTGTCAAACAACGTTTTGATATATGTCTAATATCTGATCGCCATGGTGGTATGTTAAGTTCTGTAGAGAATTTGCAAGCATGGCAAGAACTTTATGCCTGCCAGCATTACTATGTGAGGCACCTGAAGGCCAATTTCCATAAGGCACATCCCAACAAGGATATGCATGATTGATGTGGATGGCAGCAACAGACCACCAAGAGCATAAATTTTGGAGGCATATGAAATCTATCAGGCAGGAAGACCAGAGAGCCTATCATAGGTTGATGCAACATGAGCTTGACAAGTGGAATTTCCATGAGGATGGTGGAAGAAGATGGGGAATTCTGACTACAAATGTGTCAGAGTCTTTCAACGGGTTACTGAAGTTGGCAAGAGGATTGCCTATCACTGCCATGGTGTGGATGTCGTTCAAGCAGATGGCTGAGAGGTCTGTTGAAAGGGCTGCAGCTGCAACATCATTAATAGAAAGAGGTGTTGATTTTATGCCACTGACGATGAAGAGAATTGAGAAATATAGGTGGCGAGCACATTGGCATTCATTTTTACAGTATGATCACGACATAAATGTTTTTGAAGTTCGCACTGGTATCTAGCAAAATCGGGGGAACAATGTACATACCATAAATGAATCTAGAAGATTATGCTCTTCTGGGAAATTTTCCATCTACCACATGCCGTGCTCACATGCCATCAGGTGCTTTCAACATATTGGTTTAGAGACAACCAACTACGTTGATAAATAAGATAGTGTTGCTGCATACTTAAACACCTATAGTGGGCAGTTACAGCTAGTGGGTGCTGAGCATTATTGGCCACCATAACCATTTAAAAAGGTTTGTAACAAGGAGTTTTTGCATCGAATACAGGTGCAAAAGAGAACACGTATACGAAACCAAATGGATGTTAGCGATAATGTTTATGCGCGCAAATGTGGTATACGCTCGCAAACAGGACACGACCATCAAAAATGTCCATCAGATGGTTTGGGTGGCGGTGGTAATCCAGCTCCTGGTGGGAGTTCTTCTAACGTGCCCAACTATCAAGGATACACATAGTAACTGGGTTTCGTAATATAGTTGTAATAAGTGTATGTACTTGTTTATGTTGCAAGATGTATCAAATAAAATTATGTTTTCATTGTTGTTAAATCTTATTGATATTTAACATTTTTCAGTTGAGTAAATTAATGAATTTCTCCCTCCCGTTCATGTAATCAAAAATAGTATTGGATTAAAAAATGGAAAATTTTTTAGTAGACCTTCGAATTTCATAAAATAATATTTACATCAAATACAAAACAAATGAATGAGAATCAATGTGTCCCACAACCTGTGTGCTTCAATGTAGTCGCTGGCCTGAGGCACATCCCATCCCGCACGGCTATGCTATCAGGATCATCCTTATCACATGCTGGCAGGATCGGTAGAATGGGCCGTCAGCCCAGTGGAAACCTACAGAAGAATAAGTCAACTCAGTATAGGAAAATATATATTAAGTCACACCAATTTAAATTGTCTTACCATGATTTCGTCGGGCTCCTGGATATAATCATCCGTCGCAGCCAGGTCAGTATCGCACAAAGCAGCCTCCGTGAAGGGATAGGATGAAGCCTTAATAAGAAAATTAATAAAGTTATGGAAAATAAATGAGAAAAGAAAAAACAAATTTAAATTTAATACTAATAAAAACATACCTTATAACGATCCGACCGATTGTTTTGAGCTCTAGCGCGTCGTTTGGCGGTGTAAGGCCATGAGTAGCTTCATTTCAGGTATTATGACTTGTAGGCGTGGTCGGAACTGGATTTCGGGAAGTTCGGAGTCGAATTGAAAAGAAAGTTCTCATTTCGGAAGCCTTAAGTTGGAAGAATTGACTAAGATTTGATTTTTGAGTAAACGACCTTAGAGTAAGGATTTGAAGGTTCCAGCAGGTTCATATGATGATTTCGGACTTGGAAGTATGTTCGGAAAGGGTTTTGGATCACCCGAGAGCGTTTCGGCGCATATTGTGGAAGTTAGTATTTTAGAAGAAATTTCATAAGTCTGGGTTGAAGTGCATTTCAATGTTATTGATGTCTGTTTGGGATTTCGAGTCTGCAAATAGCTCTGTATGGTGATTATAGTGTTAGGAGCGCGTTCAGAAGTGAGTTCAGAGGTCCGTAGGTCGTTTTGGAGTCATTTGGCTAAAGTTAGAAATTTGAAGGTTTTTAAAAAGTCTGACTGGAAGTGGAAATTTTGATATCGGGGTCGGATTCTGATTCCGAAAGTTGGAACAGGTCCGTAATGTTGAACGTGACTTGTGTGCAAAATTTGGGGTCAATCGGACGTGATTTGATAGGTTTCGGCATCGAATGTAGAAGTTGGAAATTTCAAAGTTCATAAGGATTGAATTGAGTTGCGATCCATTATTTGGATGTTATTTTATGTGATTTGAGGCCTCGAGAAGGTCCACATTATGTTTTGGAACTGGTTGGTGTGATTGGACGGGGCCCGGGGGCCCTGGGTGGATTCCGAGTGGTTATCGGATCGAATTTCGAAGTTGGGAAAGGCTAAGGCTGCTGGTGTCTAGTGTGACCGAACTTGCGCAACAAGGGCCGCAGGTGCGGCTTTAGTGTCGCTGTCCACCTCCTTTTTCACTACCCGGATTAATGCAGGGTACTAAGGGAGTTTTTCCACTTTAAGTGACATTATTCGAATTTGGGATTTATTTTAATTTTTAGAGTCGCCACCCCGATTTTTGACGATGTTCCGGGACACCGTTTATTGAAATCCCAAACTGAGGAATTTTAGACTCTGTTTTAAGTTGTCTGCGACCAGAAATCCGAGTAAGGAATTTTGTTTACCCAGGAGAAGGTGTTAGGCATCCCCGAGTTCCGTGGTTCTAGCACGGTCTCTTAACTATTAATATTTGGCCTAATTTATCTGATTATTTACGTATTTTAGCCTATTGTGAATTTAACCTTTTTAACTTTAAGCCGCTTTTAATATTTATGGATTTATCTTGAAACAAGCCACGATGACGTACACTTGTTTGTTTTTGGAAACATTGTAACTGTGCCACATGAAATGCACCCGCAATTACAACATGTGACTTCAATCTCGTCCTGAATAGTCCATGTTTTCCCCGCTTCTGCACTTTGGATTCAACCTTCTCTTTCTCTCTTTTATTCTGGATCGAAACTTCTTTTTTTGATCGTCTCGAATACATTGTCCTAAAATGTAACCCGCACAAAATCAAGAAGGAACGAAATTTTCTGCCCCAGTTTTCACTAGGAAAATTGTGTTAATGTAACGAAATCTATGCTATTTTATTATTTAAAGCAGTGAAAAGCCGGGAATTGTGTACCCGGAGTTAATGCAGACTAGGGGGTGGATACCCTATGCCTAAAAGTACAATCAACTAGGGAGTGAAGACCCTATACCTAAAAGTAAAATCAAGTAGGGAGTGAAGACCATATATGGGAAAGAAAACTAGGGTGTGGAGACCCTATGTTGGAAAGAAGACTTGGGAGTGGAGACCCTATGTCCAAAAATAAAATCAACTAGGGATTGGAGACCCTATGTTGGAAAGAAGACTAGGGAGTGGAGACCCTATGTCTAAAAATAAAATCAACTAGGGATTGGAGACCCTATGTTGGAAAGAAGACTAGGGAGTGGAGACCCTATGTCTAAAAATAAAATCAACTAGGGATTGGAGACCATATGTTGGAAAGAAGACTAGGGAGTGGAGACCCTATATCTAAGAATAAAATCAACTAGGGATTGGAGACCCTATGCCAGAAAGAAGACTAGGGAGTGGAGACCCTATGTCTAAAAATAAAATCAACTAGGGATTGGAGACCCTATGTTGGAAAGAAGACTAGGGAGTGGAGACCCTATATCTAAAAATAAAATCAATTAGGGATTCGAAACCCTATGTTGGAAAGAAGACTAGGGAGTGGAGACCCTATGTCTAAAAATAAAATCAACTAGGGATTGGAGACCCTATGTTGGAAAGAAGACTAGGGAGTGGAGACCCTATGTCTAAAAATAAAATCAACTAGGGATTGGAGACCCTATGTTGGAAAAAAGACTAGGGATTGGAGACCCTATGTTGGAAAAGATTGACAGGTTATGTTGTCGTCAAGAATGATCGCCGGGTTACGCCGGTGTCTGGGGGAGGATCAACGGGTTATGCCGTTGTCAAGAAAAGAGATCACTAGGTTATGCTGGTGTCTGGAAAGGTCAACAGGTTATGTTGTTGCTGGGAAAAGCATATCACTGGGTTATGCCAGTGTTTGGAAATGATCAATGGGTTATGCCGTTGTTAGGAAAAGAATAGATCACCAGGTTATGCTGGTGCCTGGAGAGGTCAACAGGTTATGTTATTGCCTGGGGAACAGGTTTTTCACTACCCGGATTAATTAAGGGTAATAAGGGAGTTTTTCCACTTTAAGTGATATTATTCGGATTTAGGATTTATTTTAATTTTCAGAGTCGCCACCCCGGTTTTTGACGATGTTCCGGGACACCGTTTATTGAAATCTCAAACCGAGGAATTTTAGACTCGATTTTAAGTTGTCTGCGACCAGAAATCCGAGTAAGGAATTTTGTTTACCCGGGAGAAGGTGTTAGGCATTCCCGAGTTCCGTGGTTCTAGCACGGTCGCTTAACTATTAATATCTGGCCTAAGTTATCTGATTATTTACGTATTTTAGCCTATTGTGCATTTAACCTTTTTAACTTTCAGCCGCTTTTAATATTTATGGGTTTATCTTGAAACAAGTCACGATGGCGTACACTTGTTAGTTTTTGGAAACATTGTAACTGTGCCACATGAAATGCACCCGCAATTACAACATGTGATTATTATTGTGGTTTTGAGTTAGAGTCGGGGACATGAGTTTCCACACCCGAGTGTAGATTATATACTCGTGACTACAATCATGACAATTAAGATGCCTATTTGAGGGGATATTCAATTTATTCTCTAAATTTCGGAACTTTCATCAAAAAGAGGTATTTTTTAACTTACGACATGTGCACATAAACCATTTTTGATATTTATGGGATTATTTTGAAACAAGTCACGATGACGTACACTTGTCATTTGGTACATGTTGAGAACCGCGTCGCATAAAATGCACCCACGATTGTGTGATTTTAATATTGTTCGACGTTATGGTCGGGTCACATGAAATGCACACCCAAAAATAGAGATTACATATCATGACTACGCTACGGGAGCCGTACCCATAGCCACGATAATTTATTATTAATCACTTAAAGCAAACTATGATATTCTTATTATTTTCCTAAAAAAATTAATTTGACATTATTGTGAGGTAAAGTGATAGGAAATTCATTTGTTTGAGCGCAACCATACCTTTTGTTACATATATGTGATTAAAAATTTTATTTTTCGCTATTGTAATTGATCCTCATTGAGTTGATCTGATTACTTTATTTTTGAGGTATGGGCGACCAGTAGCCGATTTGCTATGTAATAGTCTATCGATCTAAATCCAAACCTACCCCTTATGTTTAATGGGGTCAACGACTCTTTCATTATATAAAGCCTAAATTTGTCATAGGTCATGTAAAGATAGCTAATGGGGAAGGGGAAGATTAATGACCAACGGCTTTAAGCCATGGACATTTATGCTATTCAATTTTAGTTGGGACTATACATCAGGGACAATCAAACTTTAGAGTAGAAACATGAGATTCAATTTAAAAGCAAATGCTGCAGAAATAGCCTATTTCAGAACTATTTTATCATTCCTAGTCCATTTAGGACTAATCAAATTCCTGAATTAATTCTGACTGCTTTTAGATTCTCGATTGAATTGAAAATATCCCTTTCAAATCCTACTTTAAATAAATAACATATCCATGTGGAGTACGGATTAATTACTATATGAATGCTTTGTGCAACATCAAGACACCTTCTCCACAGAGATCTGTACTATTTTCATGCATTCGAGTGATTCAAAAGTAAATCAGTTTGGCAAGTGATATTGGGAAGCATTTTGAACACATGAAATAGAGAAAATTGTTGCGAATTCATAGCATTATAACATCCAATCAAACAATTACATGACTGAAGGGGTGAGGAAGAAGTAAAAAAAACGGCCCTCCTTTTGAGAATTAGGAGGGATTTGGCCATTTTCTCCCATTTTTCATTTGGATTGGACGATTTTAGGGAGCTTCAAGGGGAGATTTTCATCAAGCAACTCTAGGTAAGTGGTTTCTTCACATTTATTAATTAAATACATGATAATATGCGGATTTGGACATGGGAATTTATAGAAATTATGGTATTGTGGAGTAAACCTAGAATTTGTATTTTCGGATTCTTACCACAAATTTGAGCATGAAACTGAGAGATAATTGTATATTTGGGTTCGTAAAGTTATGGGTAATCTTTATCTTCAAAAAATTTCAGAATCTGGGCACGTGGGCCCGAGGGCAATTTTATCAACTCTCCGAGCGGAGTTGGAAATTTATATAAATTGAATTGTCATAAGTATTAGAGTATATTTTCATTGGTTTGCCCGTTATTTGGTACGTTTTGGGCGTGGTGCATCAATGTGAGTCGTTGGAAGGGCTTGGACGCCGGTTATGAATATTCGGAACGAGGTAAGTCTCCTTTCTAACCTTGTAAGAGGGAATTGTCCTCATAGGTGAAATAATTAAATACGTGCTGCTATTTGTGGGGGCTACATACGCACGAGGTGACTGGAGTCCGTGCGTAGCTACTATTATGATTATGTCCGGGTAGTCTAGGATCCAAAAACATGTTTTATTTTCCATACTTGCAACTTTATTGATGAATATGGAAACGATTAAACCTTATCGAACTTGGTAAATGAATTTCTAGAAAAGATTCAAATGCTATCTTCGCGTCCATTAAAAGAGAATTTTATCACTTCCTTGGGTGATATTTTTCCTTATATAATGTGAATTTATTGTGTGAATGTGTGTATCTGTGAGTACCTGAGCCGCATGTATGATTCACGGGCAGGGTAACTCTATTATTTATATATGACCGCGTCGCACGATCGATTCGCGAGCGGGGTAATTGATGCATCTATGGTTCGAGCCGTTCTACCCTTCCGCAGTACATATTTTACATTTATTGTTGGTTAGAGCCGTTTGACCCTCACCATTGCTTGCGCATGATAATTGCTGTGTACTTTCTGTGATTTCTAATTGTTTACTAGCCTAGAATTATAAATTGTCAACTGAAATGGCGAAGATTCCAAAGTTGTAAAATGTGAAAAGAAGTTGTTATTTCCTATCACTACTTGTTAATTACCTATGATATCCATGCTTAGTGTCACCCTTGATTTTATTAGATTGACCTCTAGAAAGTATCAAATTTGACCTCTCGTCACTACCTCTTAGTGGTTAGGCAGGATACTTACCGAGTACACGTTATTTTCGTACTCATACTACACTTGTTGTGCATTTTTATTGCATAGGTGCATGTATATCTAGTGGCCCCGCTTGGCATCGTGGCATGGTTGATATGGGGATTGGGCGAGCTACACCTCTGGAGGCGACCCACAGCCGGCAAAGTCTCCCTCAGATGTATTGTATTGTACTTTATTTCTTTGTCCAGTTTGTATTCCGGACAATATTGTAAAACATGTATACTTCCTAGAAATTTTACTCATGCACTTGTGACACCGGGTTTTGGGATGACTTTGGGATGTACTTATCGATTGAATTATTTAAAATATCATTGTTTACTTGGTCAGTTTACTTGATCATTATATCATGAAATGAAAAGTAAAGATTTTCAAAAATAATAAAATAGGAACTTAATTAACTAAGGAGGGTTGGCTTGCCTAACTGTGGTGTCCGGTTCCATCACGACCTTAATGGATTTTGGGTTGTGACAACATGGTATCAGAGCACTAGGTTCCCTTAGGTCTCATGAGTCATAAGCAAGTCAAGTAGAGTCTTGTTGATTGGTACCAAGACGTCTGTACTTATCTTCGAGAGGCGACAAGGCTGTTAGGAGTACTTCACTTCTTGATTCCTTATCATGCGGTTTGATTCCTTTGAGGATTATGCCTATGTTTCTTCTTACTCAATCTTACACGTCGCGAAGCGCTTGCTATAAATTGAGAGCTTGAGGAATTGTAATGGTACTACGGATATGGTGCGTGATGTTTTTCCGTGTGTAGTTAGTTGGGTCTATTGTCGTTGCTCTTTGGGAGGATATTATGTTGTTTTAACTTAGTATTTGTGTTTCTGAGAGCTTTAAGGTTATGCTCAGGTTCTTATGATGCTTACGCCTGGTTATCACACAATATTGGTATGATGATAGGATGTTTGCCCATATGTCGAGGAAATGAATGACTTGATAGGAGTTCTACTCGGAGCGTGTTTCCGAGATTTCAGTATTTTATTTTCCGCGGAGGAGAGACAATTGGACTATAAATGATCAGGTTCGGGTTGATAAGTTAATTAGATTGGGTGTTTTCAAGTGAGGAGGAATCTTCATCCCTGATGTGGCATCGCCGTGTTTGATAGAATAATATGTGTTAAGTTCGCCGGTGCTATGGTTTCTTCAGTTGCATTGGGTCAGAGTAATGTGAAGTAATATTGAAGAAGCGGGTGTCCGAGATCGTGGTGTGAGGTGGTTCTGGATTGACTAAGTATTTCTAATGTAGGTGGCTCGATAAAGATGATCTTCGGAGAATTTTGAAGTTGTGGTGGTCTGCTGGTTTGAGTGCTACAGAGAATGATATTTATTTGCGGCAACAACTGGGCAACATGCGATGAGGAAAGGCATGTGGGAAGTGTCAGGAAATGGTTAAATTTCTAGAAGGACAGGTGTAAGAAGCGGAAGTCGAGCAGTTTCTTGAAGGAGTGTGTATGACCAAAGTGGGAGAGTGGCAGCGTAGCATATGAGTTCTATGGTAAGATAGCTGCACATCTTGAGGATAAGTTTAGAGCAATTTGAGAATTTTAGTGAACGGTGATTGGGTCCACGAGCTTAAATTGAAATATTGGCTATTTCGGCGGAAGATTGGATACAACAAAGAGGAGTCATTCGATATGAAGAAGGATGCAACATAGTTGTGAATTAGAAGATATTGTCGCGCATTTAGTAGATGTCCACGAGGAGCGGACGAACTGGTAGAGTTGGTAAATGAGAATGGGTCTAGAATGGGGTATTGAGGTCGTAGAGATTGTGCAGTACAACGTCGTTGGAAGGTGTCGGTTGGTAACTCTCGTAGGTGGGTAATATTCTGTGAGCAGGCCAGTGGTTGCGTGGTTGGTGGAGTTTCCCGAGGTATTTTACTGACTATTCGGCAAGAGGTCGGATATGAGAATGTGGTTAACGACTCAGAGTGCTTGTGAAACGCTAACAGAAGTATTTCAAGGAATTTGGTGAGTTAGTTATGCAGGATCATGTCAACAAGGAAGGAAGGTTCTTGGTGAGTTCCAGATTTGTGTGATAGCGGCGTCAGGATAAGTGGGAGAGTTCCACCGCCTGTGATTGGGATGCATGGGTATCTACTAGCGAATATTCTGGTCATCAACATATTAGTGGGTTATTACAACTAAGAGAATAAAGCATGAGTAGTAATTGAGCATAGGATTTGATAAATATGTGCAAAGGTTGGCCTTATGGAATCAGAGTTAGGTTTTCGAAGGATTCATGATTTATGCTTAGTTCAGAGGTAATTTGCAAGGGAAGTGATTCAATCGAGTGCTTATTCAAGATGGGTGTTCAGGTACCAGCAAAGCCGTGGAGTTGATTATATTCAAGACCAAGTCAAAGAAGGTGACTCTCAATAGCGGTCCTAGTAAATTCAAAGGTCAGAATGTGGTGTCTAAGGATTTCAAGCCCACAGTGTGGTTAAGAATCGAGCTTTTACAGCGGAATTATGGGAAAGAGAAAAAAATGAATGGTTGGAGTGTTCTATGTTATCTTCAGCGTGCAGAGTAGAATTTGGGTTCATAGACGGGAGAAATGACTTCAGGTTCATAGAAGGGTTATCAGAATGGGTATGCCGGTCGAAGATGTGAATATGCGTCCAAGGAGAGCATGAAACGATTCTGTGATGACCCAAAAATTCATCGTATTTTTCTAGCTAATTCTATGTTCTGAGGTTGTAAAAATCTCATTCTATCTTACCTCGATTTGCATGCGCAGCCCGGGCGGTGTAGCCGGGAAGCCTTTATGTAAAAAACTGATAAAAATGATAATTTTGTATTAGAAATTTGAATAAAGTTGACTTAGGTCAACATTTTTGGTAAACGTACCCGGACCCGTGATTTGACGGTCCTAGAGGGTCCGTAGAAAAATATGGTACTTGGGCGTATGCCCGGAGTCGAATTCCGAGGTCCCAAGCCCGAGAAATGAATATTTAAAGAAAATTATTTTCTGAATAATATAAAGGTTTTTGAAAATGAAATTTGATCTGAAACTTGTGGTATCGGGCTCGTATCTTTGTTCCGGAGCCTGGTACAGGTTCGAGATGATTTATATGTGTTATCTGTGAAGTTTGAAATGAAGCGGACTTCGTTTGGCGTGATTCGGATCTTAAATGCAAAAAATTGATGTTTAAAGAAGTTTTGAGGAATTTCATTGATTTTTGGTTTAATTCATCGTTTTAGTGTTATTGTATATGTTTTGAAACCTCGAGCGAGTCCGTGTTAGGTTATATGACTTGTGTGTGTTGTTGGACGGGGTTCCGGGGACCCCGGGTGTGTTTAGGATAGGCTTCGGGTCATTTTTCTCCTTTTTGGCACTGCTGTATCTGTCTGCTGTCCCTCCCTTCTATGCGATCGCATAGGCTTAGTCGCGATCGCATAGTGTTAATTTGGACCCCTAGTTTTTCCTTCACTGCGATCGCATAACTCCATATGCGATCGCAGAAACCAGCCTGCCCCTTATACGCGATCGCATAAGGTTTCCCGCGATCGCGTAGCGCATCTTACATCAGCAGCTAATTCTTTCTACGTGATCGCGCCTCGATTCCTGCGATCACGATTCACAAAATACCTGGGCAGAATAAAAGTTTGCAAAATCGGGGGTTTCACCATTTTAAACATATTTTGACTTCTAGAACTTGGTTTTGGGCGATTCCTTGAGGTGTTTTTCACACAAATCGAATGGGTAAGTGTTCTTCCAATAGAATTAATTATATTTCATGAATTAGTTCTTGTTTTCATCATTTAGTTTGTGTTTTGGGTTGAGGGGATTGTGGGTTTGGAAAGAAAGTTTTTAAAATGAAAAATCATGATTTGAGAGACCAAATGTTATCAGAATTGGATGAATTAGTATGGGTGAACTCATATCAGAATGTGTAATCGGAATTTGTAAAATTTGTCGGGTTCCGAGATGCGGGCCCGGGGGTCAACTTTTAGGTCGATTTTTATGATTTTGTAAAGATTGAGACTTTATTATTCTGAATCGTTCCTTATACGTTTAATGTGTATTTTGAAGTTGTTTTAGTTGATTGTAAGCCGTCTGGAGGTCTTTCCGCCCGAGAAGTCTATTTTTGAGTACCAGGTTGTCGTCTTTGTGGTAAGTATCTTGCCTAACCTTGTGTGGGGGAACTACCCCTTAGGATTGAGTTTTCCTTGTTGATTTTAGTCTGAGTATGCGAGGTGACGAGTGTGTACTTGTACTTATTTGCAATAAGATTGCCTTTTAGGATTCGTAGATTCTTATATTACCTGTGTATGATTTGTAATTGTTACACTTGAATGCTTGGTTGCTAATTTCATTCTTTCCTGTTTAAATTAGAATTTCTTGTTTTTGGATTCTTCGTTGGCTATTTGACTTTACTTGACTTAACTGAATATTCTACTTCTCTTATCATCATGCTATATTTTCTTCCTAGCTTGCATAATTGAATATACTTAGTGTCATCTAGCCTTATGGTTGACTAGCCATAGTTGGAACATTTATTCGTTGGAGTCAAGCATGCCCGTGAGTCTTACATTGTGATTTGTACGACTATTCCCATTACTTCCACTTAGGTCTAATTTTTAGACATTTATGTTGTTGGTATTTCCTTGATGTTGCCTATTATTAAGCCTTTTTGTTTGAAGCCGAGTGTTATTCCGTGAAGTAAACTGCGTAGGTGAGATTGGTTATAGCTATTTCCCTTGCCAGGATGTTATGGTTCTTATTACTGTTTATGTTGTTAATGATATGGTTTGTATTATTGACTCCCTTGCCGGGATGTGATGGTTCCTATTACTGTTTATGCTGTGAATGATATCGTTTGTACTGTTGACTTCCTTGCCGGGATATGTGGGTTCTATTACTGTCACGCCCCGAAATCCCTCCATCGGGCCGTGATGGCGTCTAACGTTGAACCCGCTAGACAAGCCAACGTATATAAATAAACTAGAAAATTAACACCAATTAATAGGATAAACTAAACGGTTCACAATTTAACAGCGGAAATAAATATGGTCTCATGCTAATTAAGGATATCATAATAATACGATGCAAGAATTTCCAGAAACCTGGAGTCAAAAACTCACGAACTGTCTAAGAGTGCTAAATACAAGTTCGAAAGGAAATACATGTCTGCCTCTGAAACTAAAGGAAAAACAAGACATAATCGAAGACAAGGGGATAGAAGAGACGCCAAGGCCCACGAACGCCAGCAGGTATACCTTGAAGCCTCTATGATGAGCTGGAAGACACTTCCACTAAGGATGTCCTCCGGGTCCGGCTGCGTAATCTGCACAACATAAATAAATGCAGGTGTAGCATCAGTACAACCGACCCCATGTACTGAGTAAGTTCCCGGCATAACCTCGGCGAAATAGTGACGAGGCTAGAACCGGACTACCAAATAAACCTGTGCAGTTCAAATAAATGTGGATATAGAAATAACGACAGGAAATAAACAGTTAAGTGCAATTACGGGAAAAACATTCCAGAGTACAAAAGGGAAAAGAAAACACTTATTTAAGTAATAGAACAAGGTAACTGACTAGTATCAGAATAACAACAGGGAATAAACAAGTGCACAGCATCACCCTTCGTGCTTTACTCTGATACCCACCAAAACAAGTGCACGACATCACCCTTCGTGCTTTACTCTCATTCTCACTAAGACAAGTGCACGGCATCACCCTTCGTGCTTTAATATCACTATGTCGGCACGGTATTAACCTTCATGCTTTTAATAAGAATCATGGCACGACATCACCCTTCGTGCTTTTAATAAGAATCATGGCACGACATCACCCGACAAAGGTATATTTTAGTAATTCTTCATCTTTCTTTCACTTTCATTTCCGTGATTTATTCTATCACTTGAGCCAATGATCCAAAGGACGTAATATCTCATATTTTCTCATTATTCAATTCACAAGTTGAGCCAATGCTCCAAAGACATACTATCTCATATCTCTTCATTATTCAATTCACAATTTGAGCCAATGCTCCAAAGACATACTATCTCATACCTCTTCATTATTCAATTCACAATTTGAGCCAATGATTCAAATAAATACTGTCTCATACCTCTTCATTATTCAATTCACAATTTGAGCCAATGATCCAAAGACATACTATCTCATATTTCTTCGTTATTCGTTATAATTTGAGCCAATGCTCCAACAGAGTTTACAGGATACAATTCCATTCACATATTCTTCACAAGATATAGAAATTATTAATTAAACATGGAAATTTCCACAACACCAAAATATTCATAATACAAGGACTCGCGGTCATCCTAGACGCCAATGTATAGATACTCGTCACCATGCCTATACATCGTAGTCTACAAATAGCAAGTAGCAAACAAGACTCAACTCCTATTCCCTCAAGCTAAGGTTAGACCGAACACTTACCTCGGGTCCGAAGTATAGCAATCAACCCGAAACCACACGTTTGCCACAAGAATCCGACTCCAAATGGCCCGAATCTATTCAAATAAATTTCATACTGTAATTAACATCTCATGCAACTGATTCTACTATTCAATTCAAGGTTACAACGTGAAATTAGGTGAAATAACCAAAACGGGGCCCAGGCCAGCATCTCGGAGTTACATTTTCAGAACACTCGTACTCTCACGAGTCTAGCCATATAAAAATATCTCAAATCGGAGGTCAATCACCCACTCAAATCCCAATTTATGAAAAGACCTAAGTTCTGCCCAATTCACCAAATTTCACCCATGAAAATCTTTGATTTTAAGTTGAAAACATGTTAAATGATGTTAATGATTGAAAAGAAATGAGAAAAAAACACTTACAACTGATTTGGAAGAGTCTTGTTCTTTGGAAAAATCGCCTAAGAGTGTTGAGTTTGAGAAAATATGAAATATGAAGGAAAAATCTTGGTTTTGTACAGTAAAGGGCAATGGTTGGCATCGCAATTGCGAACAAGTGTGAACACCCCTGCATGGGAATTGCGAAGAATAGTTCGCATTTGCGAACACTGTGCAAAGGGAGGGACTTCGCATTTGCGACCACAAATGTCGCATTTGCGATCCCTCGCCAACAAGGGCACCTTCGCATTTGCGATGAATTGCTCGTATTTGCGAGCTCGCATTTGGGATGCTGGCTTCGCAAATGCGAATCCTGCAGATCAGTTACACCAGCATATTCCAAGTTGAAAAATGAACTTCATGGCCTATCCAAAACTCACCCGAGCCCTCGGGGCTCCAAACCAAATATACACACTACCTCAAAAACATCCTATGAACTTATCCGTGCGATCAAATCGCCAAAATAACATCATATACATTGAATTAAGCCTCAAAATCCATGAATTCTATCAAGTTTCATAAAACATCAAATTTTCCATTTTAAGTCCGAAACACATCAAACGACATCCAATTTCAACCAAACTTTACAAAAAGTGCTCAAAGCATATATAGGACATGTACCGGGCGCCGGAACCAAAATACGGGCAATATACCATCACTTTCTAATAAAATTTCATTTTCAAATTTCCATAGATATTTTCAGAAAACAATTTAACTCAAAAATTCATTTCTCGGGCTTGGGACCTCGGAGTTTGATTCCGGGCATACGCCCAAGTCCCATATTTTCCTATTGACCCTCCGGGACCGTCAAATCATGGTTTCCGGATCCGTTTACCCAAAATATTGACCGAAGTCAAATTTATTCATTTTAATATCACATCTTAGCATTTTCACAGAATCTTATATATAAGCTGTCCGGTTACGCTCCCGGATTGCACATGCAAATCGAGGCAAATACAAGTGAGGTTTTCAGGGCCTCGGAAGTACGAGATGGGTAATAAAATAGGTGATGAGCCTTTGGGTCGTCACATTCTCCACCTCTAAAACAACCGTTCGTCCTCAAACGGGCAGAGGAAGGAAGTACCGGAGTCGGGAAATAAATGAGGGTAACGGTTGCATATCGGACTCGGACTCCCAGGTCGATGCCTCAGGAGGCTGACCTCTCCACTGAACACGAACAGAAGGGAAACTCATGGATCTCAACTGACAAATCTGCCGGTCTAGAATAGCTACCGTCTCCTCCTCATAAGATAAGTCCTTGTCCAACTGGACAGTACTAAAATCTAACACGTGTGCTGGACGCCGTGATACCTCCGAAGCATGGATACATGAAAAACTGGATGCACGGCCGATAAGCTAGGCGTAAATGCAAGCCTATAAGCCACCTCTCTCACTCGATCAAGAATCTCAAAAGGACCAATGAATCTAGGGCTAAGCTTGCCCTTCTTCCCAAATCTCATCACGCCCTTCATAAGCGACACTCGGAGCAATACTCGCTCACCAACCATGAAAGCCACATCTCGAACCTTGCGATCTGCATAACTCTTTTGCCTGGACTGAGCTGTACGAAGCCTATCCTGAATGATCTTGACCTTTTCCAAGGAGTCCTAAACCAAATCTGTACCCAACAATCGAGCCTCTCCTGGCTCAAACAATCCATCAGGAGATCGACACCGCCTACCATATAAAGCCTCATAATGAGCCATATGGATACTCGACTGGTAGCTTTTGTTGTAGGCAAACTCTGCTAAAGGCAAGAACTGATCCCATGATCATCCCAAGTCAATCACACAAACTCGGAGCATATCCTCCAAAATCTGAATAGTCCGCTCGGACTGCCCATCTGTCTGAGGATGTAATGTTGTACTCAACTCAACCTGGGTGCCTAACTCTCGCTGAACTGCCCTCCAGAAACGCGAGGTAAACTGCGCGCCCCCATACGAAATGATAGATACCGGCACACCATGAAGGCGAACAATCTCCTGGATATAGATCCCCGCTAACCTCTCAGATGAATAGGAGACTGCCACAGGAACGAAATGTGCTGACTTGGTCAGCCTATCAACAATGACCCAAACTGCATCGAACTTCTTCCGGGTCAACGGAAGTCCAGTAAGGAAGTCCATAGTGATCCTCTCCCACTTCCACTCAGGAAGCTCAATCCTCTGAAATAAACCACCAGGCCTCTGATGCTCATACTTAACCTGCTGACAATTCAAACACCGTGCCACATATTCCACAATATCCTTCTTCATTCTACGCCACCAATAATGCTGCCAAAAATCCTGATACATCTTCGCGGCGCCCGGATGAATAGAGTACCTGGAACTATGGGCCTCCTCTAAAATCAACTCTCTAATATTATCAACATTGGGCACACAAACTCGCCCCTGCAATATCAAAATGCTATCATCATCTAAGGTCACCCATTTGGCACCTCTGCGCTGCACCGTGTCCCTAAGGACACACAAATAGGGATCAACAAACTGCCGATCACGGATACGCTCCAATAATGAAGAACGAGCGACCGTACAAGCCATCACTTGACTAGGCTCCGAAATATCCAACCTCACAAATCGATTGGCCAAAGCCTGAACATCTAAGGCAAGCGGCCTCTGACTGACCAGAATAAAAGCAAGACTGCCCATACTCGCTGACTTCCTACTCAAAGCATCGGCCACCACATTGGCCTTCCCCGGGTGATATAAGATGGTAATATCATAATCCTTCAACATCTCCAACCATCTTCTCTGCCTCAAATTCAACTCTTTTTGCTTGAATAAATACTGAAGACTCTTATGATCAGTGAACACCTCACACGCCACCATACAGGTAGTGCCTCCAAATCTTTAGTGCGTGGATGATGGCTGCCAACTCCAAATCATGCACTGGATAGTTCTTCTCATGAATTTTCAACTGCCTCGAAGATAACATGATATGGGGATAACCAGTACATCCTCAATATAACATCACAGTCGACCATACCTAAAAGCAACAAATCAACGTGGGTCTCAAGACCCCCAATCACCAAAACACAAGAACGATGGACACGATCGACCACGATATAATCATCCACTAGTGTAGATACATAAAAAAGAATACTCAGTGGATCACTAGGTATTAGAGTATATTTTCATTGGTTTTCCCATTATTTGGTAAGTTCTGGGCGTGGTGCATAAATGTGAGTCGTTGGAAGGGCTTGGAGGCCGGTTAAGAATCTTCGGAACGAGGTAAGTCTCCCTTCTAACCTTGTAAGAGGGAGTTGTCCTCATATGTGAAATAATTAAATACGTGCTGCTTTTTGTGGGGGCTACGTACGCACGAGGTGACTGGAGTCCGTGTAGCTACTATTATGCTTATGTCCGGGTAGTCTAGGATCCAAAAACATATTTTATTTTCCATACTTGCAACTTATTGATGAATTTGGAAACGATTAAACCTTATCGAACTTGGTAAATGAATTTCTGGAAAAGATTTAAATTCTATCTTCGCATCCATTAAAAGAGAATTTTATCACTTCCTTGGGTGATTGTTTTCCTGATAAAATGTGAATTTATTGTGTGAATGTGTATATCTGTGAGTACCTGATTTGCATGTATGATTCACGAGCAGGGTAACCCTATTATTTATATATGACCGCGTCACATGATCGATTCGCAAGCTGGGTAATAGATGCATCTATGGTTCGAGCCGTTCTACCCTTCTTTAGTACATATTTTACATTTATCGTTGGTTTGAGCCGTTTAACCCTCACCATTGCCCGCACATGATAATTATTGTGTACTTTCTGTGATTTCTAATTGTTTACTAGCCTAGAATTATAAATTGTCAACTGAAATGGCGAAGATTCAAAAGTTGTAAAATGTGAAAAGAAGTTGTTATTTCCTATCACTACTTGTTAATTACCCATGATATCCATGCTTAGTGTCACCCTTGGTTTTATTATATTGACCTCTAGAAAGTATCAAATTTGACCTCTCGTCACTACCTCTTAGTGGTTAGGCAGGATACTTACTGAGTACATGTTATTTCCATACTCATACTACAGTTGCTGCGCATTTTTATTGCATAGGTGCATGTATATCTAGTGGCCCCGCTTGGCGTCGTGGCATGGTTGATATGGGGACTTGGGCGAGCTGCACCTCTCGAGATGACCCGCATCTGATGAAGTCTCCCTCAGATTTATTGTATTGTACTTTATTTCCTTGTCCAATTTGTATTTCGGACAATATTGTAAAACATGTATACTTCCTAGAAATTTTGCTCATGCACTTGTGACACCGGGTTTTGGGATGACTTTGGGATGTATTTGTCGATTGAATTATTTAAAATATCGTTGTTTACTTGGTCAGTTTACTTGATCATTATATAATTAAATGAAAAGTAAAGATTTTCAAAAATAATAAAATAGAATTTTAATTAACTAAGGAGGGTTGGCTTGTCTAACTGTGGTGTCCGGTGCCATCACGACCTTAATAGATTTTGGGTTGTGACAACATGGTATCAGAGCAGTAGGTTCCCTTAGGTCTCATGAGTCATAAGCAAGTCTAGTAGAGTCTTGTTGATTGGTACCAAGACGTCTGTACTTATCTTCGATAGGATACAGGGCTGTTAGGAGTACTTCACTTCTTGATTCCTTATCATGTGGTTTGATTCCTTAGAGGCTTATGCCTATGTTTCTTCTTACTCAATCTTACACGTCGCGAAGCGCTTGCTATAAATTGAGAACTTGAGGAATTGTAATGGTACTACGGATATGGTGCGTGATGTTTTTCCGTGTGTAGTTTGTTGGGTCTGTTGTCGTTGCTCTTTGGGAGGATATTATGTTGTTTCAACTTAGTAGTTATGTTTCTGAGAGCTTTGAGGCTATGCTCAGGTTCTTATGATGCTTACGCCTGGTTATCGCACAATATTGGTATGATGATAGGATGTTTGCCCATATGTCGGGAAAATGAATGACTTGATAGGAGTTCTACTCGGAGCGTGTTTCCGAGATTTCAGTATTTTATTTCTGGCGGAGGAGAGACTATTGGACTATAAATGATCAGGTTTGGGTTGATAAGGTAATGATATTGGGTGCTTTCAAGTGAGGATGAATCTTCATCCCTGATGTGGCATCGTCGTCTTTGATAGAATAATATGTGTTAAGTTCGTCGGTGCTATGGTTTCTTCAGTTGCATTGGCTCAGAGTAATGTGAAGTAATATTGAAGAAGCGGCTGTCAGAGATCGTGGTGTGAGGTGGTTCAGGATTAAATAAGTATTTCTAATGTAGGAGGCTCGAGAAAGATGATCTTCGGAGAATTTTGAAGTTGTGGTGGTCTGCTGGTTTGAGTGCTACAGAGAATGATATTTATTTGCGGCAACAACTGGGCAGCATGCGATGAGGAAAGACATGTGGGAAGCGTCGAGCAATGGTTAAATTTCTAGAAGGCCAGGTGTAAGAAGCGGAAGTCGAGCAGTTTCATAGAGCCTGCCAATCCCAAGAAACTCTGAATCTCTGTAGCTGATGCTGGTCTAGGCCAGTTCTTGACTGCCTCAATCTTCTTCGATTCAACCTGAATACCCTCTGCTGACACGACATGACCCAGGAATGCAACTAAACTCAACCAGAACTCACGTTTTGAAAACTTTGCATAAAGCTGACTATCCTTCAGAGTCTGAAGAACCACTCTGAGATGCTGCTCGTGCTCCTCCTGACTACGGGAGTATATCAATATATTGTTAATAAATACTATCACGAATGAGTCCAAATAAGGCCTGAATACTCGTTTCATCAAATCCTTAAAAGTTGCTAGGGCATTTGTCAACCAAAACGACATGACTAAAAACTCGTAATGCCTATACCGAGTGTGGAAAGCTGTCTAAGGGACATCGGATGCCCTATTCCTCAACGGATGGTAGCCATATCTCAATTCTATCTTCGAAAATACCCTGGCACCCTGAAACTGATCGAAAAAATCATCAATCCTCGGCAGCGGATACTTATTCCTGATTGTAATCTTGTTCAGTTGCCGGTAATCAATGCACATCCTCATCGAACCATACTTTTTCTTCACAAACAATACTGGAGCACCCCAATGGGAATCATTGGGTCTAATGAAACCCTTCCCAAGCAAATCCTGCAACTGTTCCTTCAACTCTTTCAACTCTGGCGGGGCCATGCGATACGGCGGAATAGAAATGGGCTCGGTGGCCGGAGCCAGATCAATGCAGAAATCAATGTCCTTGTCGGGTGGCATCCCCGGCAGGTCTTAAGGGAAAACCTCAGGAAACTCACGAACCACGGGCACTGAATCAATAGAGGGAACCTCAACACTGGAATCACGCACATAAGCCAAACAAGCCAACCACCCCTTCTCGACCATACGCCGAGGCTTCACGTACGAAATAACACTGCGGGTAGAATGACAAGGAGTTCCTTTCAACTCCAAACAGGGCAAATCTGGCAAGGCTAAGGTCACGGTCTTGGCATGACAATACAAGATAGCATGATATGGGGATAATCGGTCCATCCCCAATATAAAATCAAAGTCGACCATACCTAAAAGCAACAAATCAGCGTGGGTCTCAAGACCCCTAATCACCACAACACAAGAACTATGGACACGATCGACCACGATATAATGATCCACTAGTGTAGATACATAAACAGGAATACTTAGTGGATCACTAGGCATGACCAGGTATGCGGCAAAATAAGAGGACACATACGAATACGTAGACCCTGGGTCAAACAGCACTAAAGCATCTCTATCACAAACCCGAATAGTACCTGTAATAACTGCATCTGAAGACTCAGCCTCTAGCCTGGCTGGAAGAGCATAACATCGGGGCTGGGCCCCACCACCCTGAACCACATCTCTGGGACGGCCAGCTGCTGGCTGGCCTCCATCTCTGGCAGCCTGAGCTCCACCTCTATGACATCTACCTCTACCTCTAGCACCTCTAGCCCCACCTCTAGCTGGCTGGGCATGCTGTGGAACACCTTGTGCCTGAACCATGGCACGAGAACCCTGATGTTGAGAACTACCTGATGCTCGAGGGCAAAACCTGGCAAGGTGACCCGGATCACCATAAGTGTAACAAGACCTCGACTGCTGAGGGAACTGAATATGACCCTGTCGACCTAAATGACCACCCCGGAAACTCTGAAACGCAGTGCACTATAAGGTTGCTGATCAGAATAGTGCGTCTGAGAACCACGACCGCCTGAAGCACCATGGGAAACCTGGAGAGCTGACTGAAAGGGTCTGGGAAGATGACCTCTTCCTGAAGAATCCCTGCCTCCGGATGAGGCTCCACTGAAACGGCCGAAATGATGGGGCCTCTTGTCAGCCCCTTGACAACCACCCTGTGACAGAATCATCTCAATCCTCCTGGCCACATTGGCCGCATCCTGGAACGATATGTCTGTACCTGACTCTCTAGCCATATGAAGTCTGATAGGCCGGGCCAATCCCTCAATAAATCTCCGAACCCTCTCCCGATCAGTGGGAAGTATCATAAGAGCATGTCGGGCTAGAGTGATGAATTTGGTCTCATACTGAGTGACTGACATAGGTCCCTGGTGGAGATGCTCAAACTGTCTCCGAAGGTCCTCTCTCTGAGTAATGGGAAGGAACTTCCCTAGAAATACCTCTGAGAACTGAGTCCAAGTCAAAGGTGTAGATCCAGTTGTCTGGCTAAGCAATAATCTCTCCACCAACTCTTGGATGTGCCCGATAGCCGAAAAGTAGCGAAGTCAACTCCGTTGGACTCCACTATGCCCATATTCTAAAGAATCTCATGGCAGCTATCTAAATAATATTGGGGGGCCTCTGACGGTGAACCAGTAAAAGTAGCAGTGAATAACTTAGTGAACCTGTCCAGTCTCCACAAAGCATCTGCTGACATGGCTGCTCCCTCTAATACCGGTGCGGCAATACCCGGCTGAGCTACTCCGCATGGCTGAGGTGCCGGAGTCTGAAACTGTGGAGCTAGCTGCTCTGGAACGCGGGCGGTAGGAGTCTGGGCACCTCCCCCAGCCTGAGAGACGGCTGGTGCAGTAGGAGGAAGACCTGCCTGTGCTACACTCTCCATGAGTCCGACTAGACGGACAAAGGCTATGAACCCCTCTGGGACCTGAGCTGGTTCAATTGGGACTGCCGAAACTGGGACCTCCTCGTCAGACTCGACCTGAGGGTCCTCCACTGGGGCTGCTGCTCTAGGCTGAGCCCGACCCCGGCCTCGGCCTCTAGCACGGCCTCGTCCTTGACCTCGACGCCGAGTAGCAGCTGTAGCAGGAGTGTCAGGCTGCTGGGCAGAACCAAAGGAAGCACGCGTCCTCGCCATCTGTGAGAGAATAGAATAGAAACTCAATCAGTACTCGGAATCATAGCGCACGATAGAGAAGAAAAGAAATATGGAGTCATCCTAACTATTCAGCCTCTGGGGGATAAGTACAGACGTCTCTGTACCGATCCCTCAGACTCTACCAAGTTGTCCATGAGTTGTGAGACCTAAGTAACCTAGTGCTCTTATACCAACTTGTCACGCCTCAAAATCCCTCTATCGGGCCGTGATGGCGTCTAACGTTGAACCCGCTAGACAAGCCAGCGTATATCTTGAAGCCTCTATGATGAGCTGGAAGACACTCGCACTAATGATGTCCTCTGGCTCCGGCTGCGTAATCTGCACAACATAAAGAAGTGCAGGTGTAGCATTAGTACAACCGACCCCATGTACTGAGTAAGTGCCCAGCCTAACCTCGACGAAGTAGTGACGAGGCAACAACTGGACTACCAAATAAATCTGTGCAGTTCAAATAAATGTATATATAGAAATAACGGCAGGAAGTAAACAGTTAAGTACAAATACGGGAAAAATATGCCAGAGTACAAAAGGGAAAAGAAAACACTTATTTAATTAACAGAACAAGGTTACTGACTAGTATCAGAATAACAACAAGGAATAAACAAGTGCACGACATCACCCTTCGTGCTTTACTCTCATACTCACCAAAACAAGTGCACGACATCACCCTTCGTGCTTTACTCACATTCTCACTAAGACAAGTGCACGACATCACCCTTCGTTCTTTAACCTTCGTGCTTTTAATAAGAATCATGGAACGACATCACCCTTCGTGCTTTTAATAAGAATCATGGCACGGCATCACCCTTCGTGCTTTTAATAAGAATCATGGCACGGCAACACCATTCGTGCTTTTAATAAGAATCATGTCACGGCATCACCCTTCGCGCTTTACACTCTTTCTTACAATAGAAAACAGTGCACGACATCACCCTTCGTGCTTTAACACTCTTCCTCGCCCAAACAGAAATCACAAACAAGGGCAAGAGAGTAGACATAATAGGAATAGAAATCTCGACAAGGGAACAATAATACAACAATTAAATCCCAGCAAGGGAACAATCAACTAAAATAATTAAATCCCGGCAAGGGCACAATCAACTAAAACAATTAAATCCCGGCAAGGGTATATTTTAGTAATTCTTACTCTTTCTTTCACTTTCATTTCCGTGATTTATTCTCTCTCTTGAGCCAATGCTCCAAATGATGTAATATCTCATATTTCCTCATTATTCAATTCACAAGTTGAGCCAATGCCCCAAAGACATACTATCTCATATCTCTTCATTATTCAATTCACAATTTGAGCCAATGCTCCAAAGACATACTATTACATATCTCTTCATTATTCAATTCACAATTTGAGCCAATGCTCCAAAGACATATTTTCTCATACCTCTTCATTATTCAATTCACAATTTGAGCCAATGATCCAAAGAAATACTGTCTCATACCTCTTCATTATTCAATTCACAAGTTGAGCCAATGCTCCAAAGACATACTATCTCATACCTCTTCATTATTCAATTCACAATTTGAGCCAATGCTCCAAAGGCATACTATCTCATATTTCTTCGTTATTCATTACAATTTGAGCCAATGCTCCAACAGAGTTTACAGGATACAATTCCCTCCACATATTCTTCACAACATATAGAAATTATCAATTAAACATGGAAATTTCCACAACACCAGAATATTCACAATATAAGGACTCACGGTCATGCTAGACGCCAATGTATAGATACTCGTCACCATGCCTATACCTCGTACTCTACAAATAGCAAGTAGCAAACAAGACTCAACTCCTATTCCCTCAAGCTAAGGTTAGACCGAACATTTACCTCGGGTCTGAAGTATAGCAATCAACCCGAAACCACACGTTTGCCACAAGAATCCGACTCTAAATAGCTTGAATCTATTTAAATAAATTTCATACCGTAGTTAAAATTTCATGCAACTGATTCTACCATTCAATTGAAGGTTACAGCGCGAAATTAAGTGAAATGACCAAAATGCCCCCAGGCCAGCATCTCGGAGTCGGGTAATACATTTTCAGAACCCTCGTACTCTCACGAGTCTAGCCATATAAAAATCTCTCAAATCGGAGGTCAATCACCCACTCAAATCCCAATTTATGAAAAAACCTAAGTTCTACCCAATTCACCAAATTTTACCCATGATAATCTTTGATTTTAAGTTGAAAACATGTTAAATGATGTTAATGATTGAAAAGAAATGAGTAAAAACCACTTACAACTGATTTGGAAGAGTCTTGTTCTTTGGAAAAATCGCTTGAGAGTGTTGAGTTTGAGAAAATATGAAATATGAAGTAAAAATCTCGGTTTTGTACAGTACAGGGCACTGGTTGGCATAACAATTGCGAACATCCCTGCATGGGAATTGCAAAGAATGGTTCGCATTTGTGAACACTGAGCAAAGGGAGGGACTTTGCATTTGCGACCAAAAATGTCGCATTTGCGATCCCTGGCCAGCTAGGGCACCTTCGCATTTGTGATGCTGGCTTCGGAAATGCGAAGCCTGCACATCAGTTACACTAACAAATTCCAAGTTGAAAAATGAACTCCGTGGCCTATCTAATACACACTACCTCAAAAACATCCTATGAACTTATCTGTGCGATCAAATCGCCAAAATAACATCATATACATCGAATTAAGCCTCAAAATCCATGAATTCTATCAAGTTTCATAAAACATCAAATTTCCCATTTTAAGTCCGAAACACATCAAACGACATCCAATTTCGACCAAACTTTACAGAAAGTGCTCAAAGCATATAAAGGACCTGTACCGGGCGCCGGAACCAAAATACGGGCCCGATACCATCACTTTCTTATCAAATTTCATTTTCAAATTTCCATAGATATTTTCAGAAAAAAATTTAACTCAAAAATTCATTTCTCGGGCTTGGGACCTCGGAATTCGATTCCGTGCATACACCCCAGTCCCATATTTTCCTACGGACCCTCCCGGATCATCAAATCACGAGTCCGGGTCCGTTTATCCAAAATGTTGACTGAAGTAAAATTTATTCATTTTAATATCATATCTTAGTATTTTCACAGAATCTCATATATAAGCTGCCCGGCTACGCGCCCGGATTGTGCATGCAAATCGAGGCAAATACAAGTGAGGTTTTCAAGGCCTCGGAAGTACGGGATGGGTAATAAAATAGGTGATGACCCTTTGGGTCATCATAATTACTGGTTAAGCTGTAATGATATTGTTTGTATTGTTGACTCCCTTGCCGGGATGTGGTGATTTATGGGTCATATTGTTAGTTATTCCTTGCCAAACTGTTGTTTATGATATTTACCACGAAGGATAATGTTGTGCCATGTTACGATATTTAGCACGAGGGAACATTCTGTGCCATGATTATATTATTTAGCACGAAGGATAATGTCGTGCCATGTTTATGATATTTAGCACGAAGGATAATGCCGTGCCATGATTATGTTATTTAGCACGAGGGGACATTCCGTGCCATGTTATGTTATGTTAGCATGAGGGGACATTCTGTGCCATGTTATGTTATGTTAACACGAAGAGACATTCCGTGCCGTATTTATGCATTATTATTTCTGTCATTTTTGTTCGCCATTTACTGCATTTATTGGTCAGATTTGATATTCCTCCTGTACTGCATGGAAATTTCTGAGTGACAGACTGAGTCGCGATGGATAAACTTGAGGAGATTTTTATCAAGGGATTTACTGAAAAGTATTATTGAAAAAGAAATGGTTTTGAAATGATTATATTAGAATGACTTTTACATCGAATGTATATTTGAAAAACACTAGTTTTTCTTAAAAATGATATTTGGAAGTCATTTATTGAGAAAGCCTCTTTGGAAAGCTTCGTAGTATGAATGAAACTATGTTTTACATAATCCTCTCTATTAATTATACTTATATCTACTTTTGGAGAAAGTATGTTTTCAAAGTAAACTCTTCCATACTAAAATGATTTTATTTGCAAAAGTTTTTCATATGAACTGTTGTTTAAAGATTTCTACCAGTTATGGATTTTAATGGCTAAGGACCGATGTAAACAAATCGACGTGGAGTTGAGTTATCAGTGTCCTCTATTGTATTGTGTTTCCTTTCAGTTCGGCTTGTTTTGCAGTCCATCTTTCTGTGTATTTTTTGTTGTTTCGTGATTGATTTCTGTAATTGCCTTCCGCTTTATATTGTCATTGTGGTGGATTATCCTAAGGAGTCTCAGATAGATGTAACTTTCGGTCTTTTCTATATTCATGTTATCTATTTGGTAGACTAGTGGTGTCTTGACTAGTCCTCGTCACTACTCCACCGAGGTTAGTCTTGATACTTACTGGGCAACGCTGTGGTGTTCTCATACTACACTTCTGCACATTTTGTGTGCATATCCAGGTATATATTGTAGTAGTTGTGTGGATGATTGCCGAGGAGACTCAAGGTAACCTGCTGCTGCGTTCGCAGGCATTGGAGTCACCTTCATACACTATTGTATCTACTTTCAAACAGTTGTACTTAGAAGTTGTAGAAGATTCGTTGAGCTTATGACTTGTACTACCGGTTTTGGGAAAATTTGTACATTCTGTTGAGATTTTATATCGTGACTACTATTTTTCTTTTATTATTGTTGTTGTTCAGTAACTGTTAGGCTTACCTAGTCCCTAAGACTAGGTACCATCACGATACCCAACAGAGGGAAATTTGGGTCGTGACAGGTTCATGTCCTTGGAGACAAAGTAGTCTCGTGAAATGGAATCACTCAAAGTGAGTGCGAATTGAGTTTCTATGTGTTCATTTGGAGTTATCATCATCCCTAAGGTGAGTGCGAATTGGATTAAGGTATAAGATGGTTCGTGTTATATGAGTTTATGAAAGGTTTGATTGAATCTCACTGTGGTATTGTGGCGGTGTTAGCGTATGGGCATTGTGAGTTATTGTTCATCAGGATCTATGGCTTGAGAAAAGTGGGGGAAGTTTGTTGTTGATAAGTTGAGTGCACGGCTAAGTGTCGTATCAGTTTCAGTTGGAGGTATACGAGTGAATCGATTATGTCCTGCAGAAGTGGAGTTTGAGAATGATGCGAGTAATGGAAATTTGGAAAAGTTAGATGGTCAGCCATGGTGGAATTGGCGCAGTGGTGGCAGTAGTTAGTCCTTTCAGCACGATCAGTTATGCATGTGAGTTATGACGGTATGTGTGAGTGCTTTAGCCGCCGTCATTAATTTTATATGGAAGCATTCAAGTATTATGCATGTCATGTATAGGCGGATCCGGGAAGGATTATGGTGGTATAGAATATTACTTGAGGATTTTCATGTTTTGTGATTATGAGAATTCACTCCTATGTTGTTATGGTTCTCTTGAATTGAGTTAAGTAAAAGGTTTTTATGTGATAAAGTGTTTACCCTATTGGTGGTTCAAGAGTTATGGCGAGATTCCTGTGCGATTGCATATTGGCAGGTTAGGTGCAGTGAACAATATGAAATTTGGAAGCGAGGATGAAGGTAGCAGTTCGGTGTTGGCAAGGATGTCACGAGCTCGGATGAGCAAGGAAAGAGATTTGGATGTTTAGAGTAAGCTGGTATTGTCTTCAGCATCACCTGAGATCGGTGGTTGTGTAAGAGGTGTTGCGTTCTGGTTGTAGATTTCATGGTAGACTTTACAACAGTTGTGTGGCTTGTGGTATGGAGGTGCAGACTTGTTATCTAGTGCATGAGGTCGTGGAAGTGTATTCCACGCGAAGATCGTAGGAGTGTGACATGTAGGCCCTTGATTGATTGAAGATTCAGACCAAGTATAAAGAAGTATAATATTGTTTATTTGAGAGTTTATGCCTGGAGAGCGCTCGGTTCATTTGGTTGCGGATGTAGGGGTTTTGCTACAGCTGTGAAGGCTGTTCTTGCATTTTATGAGGAAATGTGGGTTATTATGGACCCAGGTAAAGCTATTAGCCTAGCTCGATGCGAGCGGAATCGACTTGAAGGTTGTGAATGGATTTAAATATAATTATGGGCTCCATAAGAGTCAGGTATGTTCATTTCACTATAGTGCTTCTCATGGAGAGGTATTAGAACATTAGATGTTGTTCCGTCCTTGTCCATTTCATGCTTATTATGATTGCACCGTGTGAGTTGTGAAATGGCTTGATAGTTTCTTATGTGTTGAGATTCCGTGTAGTGATGATGTTATGTGAGCAGGATAGCTCTTGAGATTCAGAGTATATATATCGCACCTCAGTTATGCTTGAGTTTTGTAGCATATGGTTCTATCAGTCTCCCCAGGATGGTATTATGCACCTAGCGTGCTTGTGACCGATATTCGATATTTTGTGGTAATGAGCAATTTAGCTCGGTGTGTATCTCCTTACGTGAATTTATGGGTGGATCAAGTGGCAGCGCTGCAACAATGTGATGTTGAGTATAGTCCCCTATATTTATTATTCTTGTGTTTTACTTTTTATTATTTTACATGTTAGTTTCATAATTTTGTATGTTTGTTTTGTAAATTAAATAATTAATATTTATAATTATACATTATTTAATTGGGTAGAGTATATATCTATGGGTTCCAGACTCGATATTTGAGGCCCAGTAGCATCAAGCTATCCTGAATTCTTGTATGTTTCAATTTTTTTATTTTCCATGTTAGTTTCATAATTTTGTATGTTTTTTTTTTGTAAATTAAATAATTATTTTTTGTAAATTGGACAGAGTTTGTGTTTTATCTATCAGTATAAGAGATAATAAAACTACATGGATATTATGCTAAAAAGCTCTACATTTTACTACGCTAAAAGGACACTATATTACTAGTCTTTAAGCAAATAAATAATCTAAACTAGATAAAAATAACAAATATATTTTAATCACAAAACATTCACGAAAATACATATAAAATAGTAAAAGAAATTTATTCACATTTTTATTAACAAATAATAATGATTTCTCAATTTTTACGTATATTTTTAGAACACTAATATCTTAGTCCGGATAAAAATAACATACAAGTTTAATCGAAAAAAAAACTCAAAACAAGAAGGAACACATTCAAAAAAACTAATATGCATTATTTATACGAGCTTCGACATAAACTAAATCGGAATACCTCGATTTATGTTTTTCGAAAAGTTGATGAATTGGAAATTTTGAGTTCGAAACAAGCAAACCACAACAATAGAATGCTTGGCTAGGATGTGGGACCTACACTCTTGTCTTTTTAAGGGACAGGTGGGGTCCACTCGGATTTTTTTTGGAGAAAATTTGGGGGGGATGGGGGGGGACCGCTTCTGGTTTTTCCAAAATTGGAAGGAGGGGGGGTGTCTGGTTCGAACACGGGGAAGAAGAGAAGGGGAAGGTTTATTATGTATCTATAGCGCGATATATAACAGCTATACATATAGCGCTTTTATATACCGCGATATGCATAACTGTCTCATCAACTTCCATATGTAACGCCTTTAGTAACAACGTTATATATGTATAGCGCTGTTTTAAAGAGCGCTATACCTTAACGTCCAAAACCTCCGTTAAAGTATAGCGCTCTTTAAAAGAGCGTTATACATAAATATGACACTCTTTTTTTTTACACTTATTTCTGTCCTACTTGGCAAAAAGAACCACATTTAGGTTCTGGATTCTTAAAAACTGTGCAAGAGCTTTGATGGAGCCAATGTTAGCTCGCCATTTTGGGACCTCTTTTATGGAGGAATTATTTGCAAGGTTCAAAAAGCATCTTGCCGGGCGGGGTGCGTAAAGACAAACTCTGTTTGTTCTATCTAACGGTTGACTTGACTAGGAAGTGAAAATCTTTGTTTTTTTGGTAGAACCACAAATCCCCGTTGTGGTGCAGAAAATTGTTAGTTGGTGTGCACTATCTGGTCGTTGCCTTGGTATCCATGGAAAAGACACTAGGTAGTCACTTTTAAGCCCGTTGTTTAAAATATATAACTACCGTTTACTATATATACTTAAATAGTAGCCAATTTGCTCAAGCTTTAGGATACGACGTCCTGAAGTTTAAACCTCAAAATTAAAACTCCAGGACATTGTGTCCTAAAGTTCGACAATTGTGTCGAGCAGTTCGAATCTTATGTCCTGCATTTTAAGTTAGCAGTTCAGAAATTTAGGACACGTAGTCCTGAATTTCAAATTAGCACCTCAAAAATTCAGGGGCACTAAGTCTTGAGTTTGATATTCAAGATACTTAGTCATGAAGTTTTGATAAATTGGCTAATTTGTAGATATATTGTAAATTGTGAATATATTTTGAAGAGCGAACTTAAAAGTGGCTACTGGTGCACTTCACCCTCGCTACTCTTACTTGTACTTCCAATTTTGAGTGTTAATAAGAGGTAGGGTCAATCAAAACTCCACCATCCCTAAAGGTGAAAGCTTGAGCACATGAATGTATATATTTTTAGAAATTTCATAATAATTATTGAGCTTATTTTCCTAATAAGAAATTTGTCTAGGTAATTACTTTAACAAAATATGTTGTATATAGTAGAAATCGGAGCTACCCGATTTCACTATTTGATCAGGACTAGGAGGTTGCATCGAAGAGCTAAGGCATGGAGTTCGAGACCGAAGTCTCTTTCGAGATCGAAGTCTGTATCAATCGGAGCTAGGAAGATAGACCCCGAGTAACATCGGGGGTAGCATAGTGATGGAAAGAGCGAGATATCCGTGATTGCTCGAGGATCATGGCGTGAATCTCGGAAAGCATCAAATCATAAGAGGTTAATTAGCTGTTTATATGATTTCCTTATGTAATTAGAGATATATTATAATTAGGATTCCTCTACTATATAAAGAGGAGCTCCAATCATTTGTAAAGGCATGATCTATTACAACGACCTAGCCGGTCGTTCCGAGAGTTATAGCCCCATTTCCCCATTTTGCTTCTTTATGTATTTTTCTGATTTATTATGTTGCATTGAGTTAGTTTGTTTAGGGCCCAGAGTGGTTTTAGAGTGGAATGAGACACTTAGTCTCTTATTTAGAAAGTAAAGTTGGAAAAGTCAACCGAAAGTGGACTTATGAGTAAAAGATATCATATTATGGTTTTTCTTGTTCGGATAGCTCCATTAGGTGATTTTTGACTTAGGAGCGTGTTCGAAATGTAGTTTTGAGGTCCGTGGTAGAATTATGCTTGAATAGGCGAAATTTGGAAATTTGGCGATTTCTGGTCGACAGTGGAAAAATTAGATATCGGGGTTGGAATGGAATTCTAGAAGTTGGAGTAGGTTCATAGAGTCATTTTTGACGTGTGTGTAAAATTTGAGGTTATTCGGACAAGGTTTGGTAGGTTTCAGCGTTTTTTGCGGAAATTGGAAATTTAGGAATCCATAGGCTTGAATATGAGGTTTATATAGTGTTTTGATGTTGTTTTTAGTGTTCCGAAGGCTCTACCTAGTTTTTATGATGGTATGTGTCTTGTTGGTATTGTTGGTGAAGGTCCCGAGGGCCTCAGGTGTGTTTCGGGGAGTGTTTTGGGCAAGTCCGGGCAGATCCGGAACTCAGATATATTATGTTGTTTTGAAGTCGCAGATCTCAGCAGGGTTTCGCGAACAACGACAGGATTTTGCGGATCGCGATGGATATGGCTTAGGGTCTGCGATCGCGTTAGGAATTTGGTGGACCGTAGTATAGAGTGTGCGATCGCGATGGATTTATGCGGACTGCAGTTATGTGTGTGCGGCTGCGATAGAATTTTGAGGACCGCGTAGTAAAGATCAGAGAGTGCACTATAAGTACGGGGTTCAGGGTTTTATTTCACATATTTTACTTTGGGAGCTCTGTTTGAGGCAATATTTCGGGAGTTTTTCGAGAAAATCATCTAGGTAAGTGATTCTAACTCAGATTTGGCTAATATGCATGGATATATCACTGATTTCATCATTTGGTTAGTACTTTGGGGTGGCAATTTGGGGAAAATTGTAGAAACTTCATAAAATGGATTTTCGGGATTTGAATATCGACTCGGGACCAAATTTTCATAAATTGGTATGGTTGGACTTGTGAGTGAATGGGTTTCCTATTTTGTAAATTTTATCGGATTTCTAGACGTGGGATGAGTTTGACTGAATTCGTGATTTTTGGTCTAATTTGTTAATTTTGACGTGGGATTCATTCCTTTAGCGTATATTGATGATGATATACTGATTTGGGATAAATTCGGAGTGTTTGGTGGCCGAGTCGAGCGGCGAGGTCATTCCGGAGTATGATTCTACGATGTTAAGGTAAGTAATAGTTTTAACTTTGGATTTGAGGGTATAAACCCAGAGAATTGATATCATGTGACTGCTTAAAGGTGATACCCACGCTAGGTGACGGGCGAGTGGGTGTACTCCGTGAGGGATTGAGACTTGTTCTGTCCCGTGAGGTTGTGAGGCCTAATAGCCATTATCCGTGCTTATGTGTTTGTATGTCTGTTAAACTTGACTGCCTTCCTATTAGAGATCATTCTTAGGTTTCATTCATGCTCACATTAGTTGTACTCAGTCATACAAATTCTTGTACATGTTTTCCTCAGTCTCTATTATCTTGCTGATATACTCTAATACTTGATTTGGACTGCTTTCCCTTATTTGTTGAAAACTGTGAGGCTAGAGAGGTACATGACTGAGTGAGGCCGAGGGCCTATTGTAAGATATTTTACTATAGCACGTGAGTCGTCCGTGCGGATCCAGATTATACTATAGCACGCGAGATGTCCGTGCATATCGATATATGATATGATAACACGTGTATTGTCCGTGCAACACGTGAGTGGTCCGTGCAGATTAGTGCTTAGGCTGTAGGAACCTCTCCGGAGTCTGAACATCCCCAGTGAGTGCAGGTACCTACTGAGTGTGTGCATTCAGGGCTGAGGGATAGAGTAACATTGTTGTGAGATTTCATTTATTTTTGTTGTTGCTGGATTTACCTGCTAATTTCCTTGTAGTATTTGCTGGTTCTTGAAGTTTACCTTTACTCCTGTTTATCCTTAACTGCAAGAAGTATTAATTGAACTATTCTACTTAGCTCGTCACTACTACTCAGTTCCTTAGTTATTTGTGTTACTTGCTGAGTCAGTTGTACTCATAATACACCCTGCACTTTATCCAGGTGAGTTGTAGCGCGCGATCGTTGAGTTCTGGCCGGCTTATCTTCGGAGACTGGAAGGTAGCTGCCAGCATCCGCATGAACTTGTTACTCCTTCTATATTCTAATTTCTCCTTTGGGTTGTGTCGACAGTTAGAGAGTGATGTATTAGTGTATGGATTTAGACGCAAATGACTTAGTGACACCCCGATGTTTGGGGCTCGTTTTCCGTATTTCTATATTTTTTTCTAGAGATTAGATCGGTTTATAAGGAATTCAAATATTGAAAATGTCACGCCCCAAAATCGAGGGACGAGACTGGCACCTAACCGGGTGAACCCGGTCAAGTGGACCTGGATTGCCTTTCCTACCCAACGTGTTTCCCCCGTATATACAATGCACCATATTCCATATGAAATAACAACTTAGGATTTAAGCGCGGGTTTACAAACATAAGTTTGTTTCTGTTTTAGCATTTCAACAATTGATTCCCAAAACATACACAATACATACATAACTTTCCAATACGGACCACGATTCCGAATACGTACAGTTACTACCCAAAATACATATATACGCCCCCATCATGTCTACGGAGCCTCTACGAATACTAGGAGTTTATACATTACTTTCCGGCAACAAGGCCCTGGCTATACCTTACAATACATAACAGACTCAAAAGAGATAGCATGAATTACACACGGCCCCAGGAGGAAGTGGGGCTCACCAGTACTTGGTGAAAGATGTGGATGAGGCACCACTAACGGCGAATTGAGCTACCTGCTATGGACCCACCTACATCCATATAAAAGATGTAGCGCCCCGAAAAAAGGGATGTTAGTACTGTGGAATAGTACTAGTACGTATGAGAAAACTTTACTCAAAGTAGAATCAACAGATGCACAGATGGAAAGCAGTTAAAGGAACCAACACATAGTGCACAATGATACACAAAACAAGTACAATTTAGAGCCTCACAGATTCTTATTTCATCACAATCACATTTCTGCTTTATTATATTCTGTTGCGGCGTGAAACCCGATCCCACCTTACCATTTACACTCCACCCTTATTACCTCTCCAACCTTATTACTACGTGTTGCAGCGTGCAACCCGATCCCACCTTACATTTCTGTTGCGGCGTGCAACCCGATCCCACCGTACAGTTTGCACTCCACCCTTGTTACCTCTCCACCCTTATTACTTCTTGTTGCAACGTGCAAACCGATCCCACCGGACCATCACATTTCATGGCAAACAATAACAACCCACAATTCAATCACAGGGTTTCATATCATCAAGAGTACAATTTCATAACACCCAACCAAATCATGTGTTCACAATAGTTTTTATCATCCATTAATTCAAACACAAATATGCTCATAAACAAGAATGTAAATTCATTACAACCAACAATCCATATGAAGTTAAGCCACGGTAAATCTTGCCAACATTGAGTCATACACGATATTTCCATGGTCATTTAGTTCAATCAGATCAATTCACAATTCCTTTTCATCACTTGTTACATAGCCCTTATCACTTAGATACATTTACATATTTGAATTTGTTATCATTCATTTATACCAACATACTCAAGCATTTAACAAACCTTGCACATGATATAGAAATCACATAGAAATCACCTTTCACGATTTCAATTATCGCGATAGTCGACTAAGAAAAATCAGAGAATGAAATCTACACCTCAACACAACCGGGCAATCAATTCAGATGTACTCAGCAAGAAACTAATACCGAATGTTTGGACACAAACAAGGTGACTCTACGATGATTACAGTTAGCCATACATACCTCGAGTCGTCCCCTTTTAATTTCTATCACAATTCACCGGACCGTGTAGCACCGTCAATCTATTCCACAATGTGACATATTTCACTTAGAATTAGGAATCTTGTACTCAATTAAAAATTTTATCAAACACTATGTGACCTCTTAGACTACTAACCCCCTTTTGAGAATGATTACCCAAACTTGTTTTTTCCTTTACTAGATTATGGGGTTTAATTCACATGCATGCAATATTTAACTTTTTATTTTCAAGAACCAACCTATGTGTGTTTTATTCTTGCACAAAGTTTGAGAAATTTGGGAAATAGGGTGAAGGCTTACCTCTTTGAGTGAGGAAGATGACAATAACTTGATAATTTCCAGGCTTGAGTTATTTTGGAAAAATCAAATTGAATGATGTTGAAACCTTCTCTCTCAAGAACTCTCTTCTTGTCTCTTTAGTTTTGGTCAGAAAATCGTTAAAAATGAAGGGAAGGGGTTTTTTATAAAATAGGGGGTCGGGTCTTAAATTTGGAAAATAGGAGCCCCAACACGGAGATGCGGTCAGGAATGTGATCGCATTCCTGCTATGCTGTTCGCATTCCTGCCACATAGTTGTCCTTGAAATGGGCCAAAATGGGAATAACACTGCCCAGATATGCGACCACTATGTGGTCTTCATACCTGTTATGCGATCGCAAAGTGCGTCGCATAACCTCCCTCACAAAAACCATAGGGCAAGAATGCGACAACTATGCGGCCCTCATTCGTGAAATGCGATCGCATTCTAGGACGCATAGCTGTCCTCAAAATAGAGAGAAAACTGTCCAGGTATGCGACCACTATGCGGTCCACATACCTATTATGCAATCGCATAGTGCATCGCATAATGCACAATTTTTGTAAAATTTAATCTTTCAAGTTCTAGGATACTGTTTACTCAAAATAGGACCGTTTTAAGAATTCCTACAGTTATGACAACACAGGGACCTATTCGGGCATTATTTTAGACATAGAAATTTTACGGGTCTTTACATCCTCCCCCACTTAAAATCATTTGTCCTGGAATGAGGATCGGGAAATCATTTGGTTTTGAAAACATAATATGCCAACCCCCATTTTTTACTAGCTCCGCTATTTTCTGAAAATTTTGCCGGAGTTTCCTCTATGATTAAGCCTATCTACCTGACATAGAGCCCCCGAAACACATGTTCCTCACGAATTCCACACATAGCTAGTTATTTCATGGCCTTGCACATAATTTGGTCACCTCGACAAGTCAAAAATATTTCAATTACTTCAACATGCCATATACACTTCAATTAATCCTTACCAATCTACACGTCAATTAATCATTACCAATATACACTTTAATTAATCATTTAACCATCACATGAGTTTCACATAATTTCATTTAATCCAAGGGGTTGCACATTACTCAAATAGTCATAACAAAATTATGGCACAACTTGAGAAGTTACAATAGTAGAGGAATTAGGGGAAAATAGGGTGCTTTTGCACAAAAATGAACATAACATATAATTGCTTAGAGATGACAATTCGCATGATCACTACTAGACTTATTCAAAGAAATGAGGATATTTTTCTCACATTTCATTTTCCGCTTCCCACGTCGCTCCCTCAACTTGCTGACTTCGCCACAACACTTTAACTGAAGCAATTTCCTTGTTCCTCAATCTACGGACTTGCCTATCAAGAATAGAAACCGGAACCTCTTCATACGATAATTATTCATTAACCTCAATAGTGTCAACTGGCACGATAGTTGATGGATCTCCAACCACTTTCTTCAACATAGACACATGGAACACCGGGTGCACTAATGGCATTTCAGGGGGTAATTCCAGCCTATAAGCCACCTGTCATATCCTTTGAGCAATCCGATACGGCCCGACATATCTAAGGCTCAATTTTTCGTTCTTCCCAAACCGCATTACTCCCTTCATGGGAGACACCTTCAAGAATACCCAATCATCTACTTGAAACTCCAAATCTCTACGACAAACGTCCGCATAGGATTTCTGACGACTCTGAGTAGTTTTCATCCTCTCCTAAATGACTTTAATTTTTCGATAGCTTGGTGCACAAGATCCGGTCCTAGCAGGTCCGCCTCGCCAACCTCGAACCATCCAATCAGAGACCTACACCTCCTCCTGTACAATGCCTCAAATTGGGCCATCTGAATACTAGCATGGAAACTATTATTATAAGCAAATTCTATAAGCGGCAAGTGTTCATCCCATCTACCCTTGAGATCGAATACACAAGCTCGCAACATATCTTCAAGCGTCTGAATAGTCCGCTCTGCCTGCCCATCAGTTTGTGGATGGAACGCTGTGCTGAGATTTACCTGAGTACCAAACATTGCTGAAATTTTTTGCAAGAGTTAGTTGTGAACTGGGACCCTCGATCCGAGATAATAGAAACTGGAGTTCCATGGAGCCTGAATATTTCTTTGATATACAACTGAGCGTACTGTTCGGCAGTATTGGTGGACTTGACTGGCAAGAAATGCGCCGATTTTGTGAGTCGATCCACTATCACCCAAATCGAGTCGAACCTATGTGGAGTGCGAGGTAACCCCACCACAAAGCCCAGATTGATCATCTCCCATTTCCACATCGGTATTTCCATAAGCTGCATCAATCCACCGGGCCTCTGATGCTCTGCCTTCACTTGCTGACAAGTCGGACACCTAGCCATAAAGTCCGCCACACCCCTCTTCATACCATTCCACCAATAAATCTCTTTGAGATCATGATATATCTTCGTAGAACCTGGGTGTACTGAATACCTGGAGTTGTGAGCCTCTGCCATCACCCTTTCCCGGAGATCATCCACATCTGGAACACATAGCCCTTCTTGACACCGTAGGAAACCGTCATTATTGCCGAGTGAGAATGTTGAAGTCTTGTGATTCAAAATTGCTTCCCTCAATTGTGCCAAAGCCGGATCCCTGAATTGCTTTCCCTTGACTTCTTCTACAAGCAAAGATTCTTCTCCATTACGCACCACGACATCCATTTCTTCTGAGGTCTAAAGACAGACCCCCAGACTAGCCAACTAATAAACTTCCCGAGCGAAAATCCTCTAACCGTCTTCCAAATGTGCCAAGCTACCCATGGATTTATGACTAAGAGCATCGGCTACCACATTCTCCTTCCCTAGATGGTGCAAAATAGTCATATCATAGTCTTTGAGCAACTCTAACCACCTCCAATGCCTTAGTTTCAACTCCTTCTGCGTGAATAAATATTGAAGATTCTTTTGGTCGGTGAACACGTCCACATGGACCCCATAAAGATAATACCGCCAGATTTTTAATGCAAACACAACCGTCGCGAGCTCTAAATCATGCGTCAGATAATTCTTCTCGTTATTCTTGAGCTTCCTTGAAGCATACGCTATGACTTTACCACATTGCATCAACACACACCCCAAACAAACCCTCGACGCATCACAATAAACAACAAATCCCACTGAACCTTATAGCAAGGTCAACACTGGTGCCGAAGTCAATCTCGACTTTAATTCCTGAAAACTCTTTTCACATGCATCGGACCACTGAAACTTAACTGCTTTCTGTGTCAACTTAGTCAATGGGGAGGCGAGAGTAGAGAATCCCTCCACAAACCTCTGATAATACCCACCTAGACCCAAGAAACTGCGAACCTCTATCGGGGTTGTTGGACTAGGCCAATCCTTTACCGCTGCAATCTTTTGGGGATCAACCTGAATCCCCTCCCTGGAAAAAACATGGCCCAAAACGGTTACTGAGTCTAGCCAAAACTCACATTTTGAAAACATTGCATACAATTGGTGCTGATGAAGAGTCTGCAGAACTGCCCTGAGGTGATTAGCATGATCCTCCTGACTCCGCGAGTAATCATCAATGAATACAATCACAAAGGAGTCGAGAAACGATTTGAAAACCCGATTCATAAGATCCATAAAAGCTACTGGGGCGTTGGTTAGCCCAAAAGACATTACCAAAAATTCAAAGTGCCCATAACGAGTCCTGAAGGAAGTCTTAGGAATATCCTGTTCCCTGATCTTTAACTGGTGATACCCGGACCGTAAATCAATTTTTGAGAAGAACTTAGCACCTTGCAACTGGTCGAACAAATCGTCTTTCCAAGGCAATGGATACTTATTTTTGATGGTGACCTTGTTAAGCTGCCGATAATCAATACACATCCGAAGCGTTCCGTCTTTCTTTCTGACAAAAAGAACGGTGCGCCCCAAGGTGATACACTTGGCCAATTGGAAACTTTTTCTAATAGATCTTTCAATTGTTCCTTTAGCTCTCTCAATTCTGCTGGCGCAGGTGGAATAGATATTGGATTTGTATCTGGCAATACATCAATCCCAAAATCAATCTCTTTATCTGGTAGAAATCCCAGGAAGCTTGACCGAAAATACTTCAAGAAATTCATTCGCAACAAGCACAGATTCAGGAGCAGGCACCCCTTAAGTGATGTCCGCAACCCGAACAAAATGATAGATGAAACCTTTCCTGATCATTTTTGAGGCCTTAATGTAGGAAATGAGTCTACCTCTTGGCACAACATTATTTCCCTCCCACTCGATAACTGATTCATTAGTAAACTCAAGCCTCATAATCCTGGTTCGACAGCTGAGTTTAGCAAAGCACGAATAGAGCCAATCCATCCCCATAATTACATCAAAATCTACCATTTCTAACTCAATAAGATCGGCCGTGGTATCCTGACCATGCACTGGGACAACACAATTTCTGTAGACTCGCACGACCGCAATGGAATCACCAATCGGAGTCCACACAGAGAACGACTCGTGAAGTTGTTCGGGTTCTATCCCAAATCATGAAGCAATAAATGGAGTAACATATGACAAAGAAGACCTGGGATCAATAAGAGCATAAACATCATGAGACTGAACAGTTAGAATAGTTGTGACAACATCCGAAGAAGCCTCGGCGCTCTGGAGACCACTCAAAGCATAAAATCGACTGGGTCCCCCATGACTCCGCGCTCTAGCCCTAGCTGCTCCCTGCCCTACTGATGCTGGAAGGCGTGCTGAGGACGTAGCGGCTAATGAACTGGAGGGCTGAGCAGCACCCCTACTTGTGCCTGACTGGGCGCACGACAATCTTGTTGAACATGGCCCCTCACTCCGCATCTATAGTATACCGGAATATCCAGGTAACAACGCTCAGTATGAAATCTCCCACACTTATGGCATGGGACGCTCCGATGCTGCTGGAACCTCCCACCTGAATGCCCGACTGATGGAACCTCCTACTATCTGAACGGGGTCCAAATGACCTCCCTACTGATAACTGTGCCCTAATGGCGGCGCACTGGCTGAGGACTGAGCATATGACTGAGATGGACCTGATGATCCTCTCCCAAGAGCTGATCTCACACCTCCAATTGAGTTCCCAGGTTTTCCCGCTGACCGGGCCCTACTACTGCTCTCTCTCTCCATCCTTATTTTCAATTTCCGAGCCTTTGTAGCCTGGGCGAATCCTACTATCTTCCAATAATTCATATCCGAATGCATGGCAGCTATAGCAGCTTCATTAATAACCAAGGGACCAAGGTGCTGAACAAACCATCGAACTCTGGCCTCCATAGTCGGCATCATGTGAACAACATATTTTAACAAGCGCACAAACTCCATATGATACTCCCACACACTCATGTTGCCCTGCTTAAGGACAAGAAATGATCCATGAAGGCATCAACAAATTCATCCCACTTTGCCGGAGGGCTCCCCTCTCCTCGAGAACTCTCCCACATTTCAAACCATGAATATGCCGCTCCCTTCAAACGATAGGAATCCAACTCAACCCCCTCTATCTCAGTAGCCCTCATAACTTGGAGGGTCTTGTAAATCTCATCAATAAACTCCTAAGGGTCGGCCTCTGGGTCGGTGCCTGTGAACTCTGGAGGGGCTAACCGCACAAACTGGTTGACCCTGGAACCTGAAGAATCACCTTGCTCGCTAGAGGGTGCAGGGGAAACATGCGATCTTTGGGCCTGGGAGGCCACTAACTGGGTCAACATCTGAATAGCTCCCCTGAGGTCCCCATCAGAAATACCGGGACCGGAAGCTAGGACTGAAGAAAGATCAGGAACATCAGCGGGAAGGACTATAAGCACCATCTGCTAGAGCAGAAATAGGAATATGTTGGCCTGGGATGGAAGAGTCAGGAAGATTCAGGGTCGGGGAATCATTCTCGCCCGCACCATGAGATAAATAATTCACGGCCACTCCTGGGGTGGCATTGGCCTCTAGGCCGAGTCGAGATCTCTTCTTGGGTGACATTTACCGAAAATCAAAACAATGCACGAGTTAGGGATAGACAACCTCACCTCCCCCACATCGCATGATAAAGAATAGAAATAAAAGGGTACTTTCCTTAATGTCCATGTAGCCCCCTAATTATAGATGTGGTCGACAACACACCGATAAGAAGGGCTCTACTAGACACGGCTCCGATACATCCTAGGACACTTTTAAAACCTTAGGCTCTGATACCAAGTTTGTCACGCTCCAAAACTAAGGGACGAGACCGGCACCTAACCGGGTGAACCCGGTCAAGAAGACTTGGATTGCCTTTCCTACCCAACGCGTTTCCCTCGTATATACAATGCACCATATTCCATATGAAATAACAACTTAGGATTTAAGTGTGGGTTTACAAACTTAAGATCGTTTCTCTTTTAGCATTTCAACAATTGATTCCTAAAACATACACAATACATACATAATTTTCCAATACGGACCACGATTCCGAATATGTACAGTTACTACCCAAAATACATATATACGCCCACATCATGTCTACGGAGCCTCTACAAATACTAGGAGTTTATACAATACTAGCCGGCAACAAGGCCCCGACTATACCTTACAATACATAACAGACTCAAAAGAGATGGCATGAATTGCACACGTCCCCAGGAGGAAGTGGGGATCACCAGTACTTGCTGAAAGATGTGGAGGACGCACCGCTAACGGCGAGCTGAGCTACCTGATATGGACCCACCGACATCCATATAAAAGGTGTAGCACCCCCGGGAAAATGGTCGTTAGTACTGTGGAATAGTACTAGTATGTATGAGCAAACTTCACTCAAAGTAGAATCAAGAGATGCACAAATAGAAAGCAGTTAAAGGAATCAAGACATAGTGCACAATGATACACAAAGCAAGTACAATTTAGAGCCTCACACACTCTCATTTCATCACAATCACATTTTTTCTTTATTACATTCTGTTGCGGCGTGCAACCCGATCCCACCGTACCATTTACACTCCACCCTTGTTACCTCTCCACCCTTATTACTACGTGTTGTGGCGTGCAACCCGATCCCACCTTACATTTCTGTTGCGGCGTGCAACCCGATTCCACCGTACAGTTTGCACTCCATCCTTGTTACCTCTCCACCCTTATTACTTCTTGTTGTGGCGTCCAATCCGATCCCACCGGACCATCACATTTCATGGCAAACAATAATAGCCCACAATTCAATCACAGGGTTTATATACGATATTTCCATGGTCATTTAGTTCAATTAGATCAATTTACAATTCTCTTTCATCACTTGTTACATAGCCCTTATCACTTAGATATATTTACACATTTGAGTTTGTTATCATTCTTCCATACCAACATACTCAAGCATTTAACGAACCTTGCACATGATAGAGAAATCACATAGAAATCACCTTTCACGATTTCAATTATCGATAGTCGACTAAGAAAAATTAGAGAATGAAATCTCACACCTCAACACAACCAGGCAATCAATTCAATTGTACTCAGCAAAAAACTCATACTGAATGTTTGGACACCAACAAGGTGACTCAACGAAGATTAAAGTTAGCCATACATACCTCGAGTCGTCCCTTATTAATTTCCATCACAATTCACCGGGCCTTCTAGCACCGTCAATCTATTCCACAATGTGACATATTTCACTTAGAATTAGGAATCTTGTAGCCTTTTATCAAACACTCTATGACCCCTTAGACTACTAACCCCCTTTTGAGAATGATTACCCAAACTTGTTTTTCCCTTTACTAGATTACGGGGCTCAACTCACATGCATTCAAGATTTCACTTTTTATTTTCAAGAACCAACCTATGTGTGTTTTATTCTTGCACAAAATCTGAGAAATTGGGGAAATAGGGTGAAGATTTACCTCTTTGAGTGAAGAAGATGTTAATAACTTGATAATTTTCGGGCTTGAGTGATTTTGGAAATATCAAATTGAATGATGTTGAAACCTTCTGTCTCAAGAACTCTCTTCTTCTCTCTCTATTTTTGGTGAGAAAATATTTATAAATGAAGGGAAGGGGTTTTTTATAAAATAGGGGGTCGGGTCTTAAATTTAGAAAATAGGAGCCCCGACACGGAGATGCGGTCAGGAATGTGATCGCATTCCTGCTATGTGGTTCTTATTCCTGTCGCATAGTTGGCCTTCAAATGGGACAAAATGGGAACCACACTTCCCAGGTATGCGACCACTATGCGGTCCGCATACCTGTTATGTGATCGCAAAGTGCGTCGCATAACCTCCCTCGCAAAAACCATGGGGCAAGAATGCGACAACTATGCGGCCCGCATTCGTGAAATGCGATCGCATTCTAGGCTGCATAGCTGTCCTCATAATGGATAGGAAGCTGTCCAGGTATGCGACCGCTATCCGCATACCTGTTATGTGATTGCATAGTGCGTCGCATAACGTGCAATTTCTGGAAAATTTAATCTTTCAAGTTCTGGGATACTTTTTACTCAAAATAGGATCATTTTAAGAATTTCTACAATTATAACAACACAAGGACCTATTCGGGCATTTTTTTAGACATAGAAATCTTATGGGTCGTTACTGAAAGTGTCTTAATGAAATTCTTATAATCATATTAGTAGTAATATTTTTGGGAAATAGATTTGCCTTGTATCACGATAGGCGGCATCATGAAATGGTAGATTTGGGTCATGACATCTATTGAGAAAAAAGTAATTCAACTCTTACTTTCTTACTTGTGCCATTGTTCATCATTTTATCTTCTTTCTACTATTCTGACACTTATCAGTTCAAGGGTATCTTAGCTTGAGGTTGAAGTTCTATCTTCTCAGTGGTTTGATTTATTTACATTTTAATTTTATTTACTTAAGCATTTATCAATTGGTATTGGGTAAAATCACATATCCTTAAAACCACAATATAAGTTTAATTGTTATCCAAATTTTAGGGTAAACATTTTGGCGCCCCCCGTGGGGCTAAGGATAATAGTGATTATTCAATATTGATTCTGATAAAACACACTACTTTACGCTTGTTATTGTCAAGTATTTTTGTTTTCAGGATAAAATATGTCAAACTCACAAACACCACCCATACATAGTGATAATGGCCTCAAGTTTCACAGGGAAACGACCATGTAGTTGGTCTAGGGGTCGAGGTGCACAATATGACCTCGAGGGATCACTGGTTGCCAATCTAATCGACGTCAGTTCGCACATCGCTCTAAATGCGAATATGGGCGCGAACCAAAAGGAAGTGTGCGTAGAGAAGGCCGATCTGACGGTCGAGGTACACATGGCGGAGGGGATGGAGGACTTAGTCTCCAAATGATATTCGAGATGCTACAAGATCAACAAGCTGCTATTGAAAAACTACATAATCAGCATCGAACGTCAAGTGGGGTCGAACTGGAAACCACTCACTGAGCCGAGAAAGTACCAGAAAGGTCGAATGCCAGTGAATCCGGGACTGACCCTGCACTAATGAAGATGCTCGAGGAGCTCATCAAATGAAATGAATCGGGAGAGAAAAAATTGAGGCGAATAATATGAAAGTAGAAACTTACAACTCCCGGGTTTACCAGATATGGGGGCACCACTAATTTTGAAAGGGGTGGATTAATAGAAATTTATACAGAAGTTGTTTCCTCCAAGTGTGGCCCCAAAGACATTCCCAAGAATTTTCATATAGTAGAAATCCCTATGTACAATGGGACCACCGATCCCAACGAGCATGTCACCTCCTATACATGTGCCATCAAAGGTAACGATTTGGAAGATGATGAGATCGAGTCTGTTCTATTGAAGAAGTTCAGAGAGACTCTATCAAAGGGGCAATGATTTGATACCATAATTTGCCGCCAAATTCCATTGACTCATTCACCATACTTGCAGATTCTTTTGTAAAGACACATGCCGGGACCATAAAAGTTGCAACAAGGAAATCAGCCTTTTCAAAGTAAAACAGAAGGATAATGAAATGCTTAGGGAGTTCGTGTCTCGGTTTCAAATAGAATGCTTGGAGTTGCCACTAGTCACAGATGATTGGGTTTTTCAAACCTTCACTCATGGGTTGAATGAAAAAAGTTCGATAGCATCACATCAAATGAATGATTACATGGTTGAATATCCGGTGGTGACATGGGCCGATACACATAATCGGTACCAATTGAAGATCAAAGTCGAGGATGAAAAATTGGGAACTACTTCCGATTACGTATATCCGAACAGGCCCGCATGCAGAAATCAGAGAGAACTCGAAAGGGAACCTCGTTCGAACAGAGACCGATATCATCCATACATCGTAGATCGTAGGAACGGTGGTCCCGAGCGCAATTCTGCCTGAAACAATCGAAGGAACTATTGAAGACATAGTTCTTGGGGACTTGTGAGAAAAAATGGGTTCGATAAGCACGCTGATCACATAGAGGCACCATGATCATCGGAGTATAACTTCAATATCGACGCATCAGGTATTGTATCGGCAATTGGGAGTATCAAAGATACTAGGTGGCCCAGACTCGTACAAACTGATCCTTCCCAAAGGAATCCCAATATGATGTGCAAGTATCACGGCACACATGGCCACAGAACTAAGGATTGTAGACAACTGAGAGAAGAGGTAGCCCATTTATTCAATGAGGGTCACCTTTGAGAGTTCTTAAGTGATCGAACCAAACTCAAAAGTTGAGCTTGAACTAGGGTTTAATCAAAAGTTGGGTGAAGGAATGTTTTTCTTGGCGCACGTTAAGTAAGATATGCTAACGTGCATGATTAGCATGACAACTCCGGCCACCACTAATCTAACGCCACCGACGAGCTCAGTAACACCGGTCACTGCTAGACCTGCCCATGCAAAACCACTAACGTTTGGGAGTTTTCTTCCAATCCAGTTTCAAAATATACGTGAAGATCTAGGATAGGGTGAAGGAAACGAGCATCAACTCAATTTAGATGGGAAAAGAACTGCACGAAGAGCAAGGGAAGAAATCCCCCGCCAACTTCAATTTTCTGATCTAGGAAAATCAACGGTGAATTTTCTGGCTACGTCTCAAAAAGCAGTGCCAATGGAACAAGAAACCAAATAAGTGGAGGAAAAAGCTTATAAGAGAAATCGAAGCTCTCGAATGGGTATGGCACTCACATACATACCTCCAGATCTGCATAGAGATACAATTGCAGTGACGATTGTAGATGAAGACATTAAGGAACAACAAAACTATTGGAGCAATTCTCTCATTGGCTATGTTCTAATGAAATCCTTATTTCAAATCTATGGAGAATTATGTTGATAATGTGTGGGATTTTGTCATTAGACCAAATATTCTATATCATGATGATGGCTACTACATATTCAGATTTGATTCGATGGAAGATAGGGATAGATTCATGCAATTAGGTCCCTATACTTTTCATAACAAGTCATTTATATTGAAGAATTGGTCGATTGACTTTATTTTTGACCCAGAGTGTTTAAATGTAATTCCACTATGGGTAAGATTTCCAAACTTACCAGTTGGATATTGGTCTACTGAGGTTCTTAGTAAATTGGCCAGTGTAGTAGGCAAGCCTATGTACACTGATTTGTATACTGCTGAGATGGATCGTATTTCATTTGCTAGATTTCTAGTAGAAGCAGATATCTCTCATCCCCTAACGAGTGACATTGAAATCCATACTCCAGTAGAAATTATTCATCAAGGTATTGAATATGACTAGAAGTCCAAATATTGCATGGACTGTGCAAAAGCTGGGCATACTGCTGAGGAATGCAGACAGAGTAGGGCCCAGGAAAAAAATGGAGAATTTGCTAAGCAGAATAGGAGAAAGAGAAGGGGTAGAAGGAGGAAAAAGTGGAGACTAAATGGGTAAAAAAGATATGAATACCATGTCCAATGAACCAACTATTAATGCTACACACACTGTTGTAGAAGGGGACAATGCAATAGGCTCACAAATGACATGAAATAATTTGGATAACAGTGAATCCTAGCATTATAAGATGCAATAAGGAAAGAAGGAAGGTATGGCAAAAGAGTGGCTGTGGGTGGTGTGGATGAGCAGGCACAAGTTGGCTGTTCTACTAGCCATATTGGTATCACTAACAGGTTTGAGGTCCTTAATCAAGGATGTACCTCATCTGATGCAGGGCAGGGTGGGCATGACTATCCCATACCCCCATGATTATAAGTACTTGGAATATTAAAGGGCTCAATAGGACCTTTAAACAGAAGGAGATGATACTCTTTCTGAAAAAAATACAAAGTAGAGGTAATGGGGATAGTTGAGACAAGGGTTAAAGAGAATAAAGCTAGGAGAATAACATAGAAAATAACAAGGGATTGGAGAGTTAAATATAATTATGACCATGCTTATAATGGTCGTATTTGGCTATTATGGAAGCCTCATATTAAGATTCAAATACTGGAGGAAGATTCTCAATTTATCCATTGTGAAGTGAAAGACCCTAATAGTCATAAGAAATGGTTACTCACTGTGATATATGTATATAATAAGTTGATTCCAAGACAACAACTATAGGACAAGCTTACTGTCTTAGGTACAAATATTACAACTGAGTGGCTGATTAGTGGAGATTTCAATAATGTTCTACAAGTAGATGATAAAATTGGAGCCCCCATAACACAGGCAGACGTACAAGGTTTTAAGGAGTTCCTGGATAGACTAAAATTCACTCCCTTGAAAAGCATAGGATGGTACTATACTTGGTGCAATAAAAGAGATGATAATGCAAAGGTGTACAGTAAGATAGATTGGGCATTTGGGAACTATAGCTGGCTGATAAACAATGGTCATATTGAGGCAGAGTTTTTGAATCCTGGAGTATTTGACCACTCACCTATACTAATGGATTGCAAGTTTGGCATGACACAGTAGCACCTTCATCCCAGACCATTTAGACTGTATGATACAGTACTGTATCATACAGTACTTCACCATCCTATATGGAGGTATAGGGCAATCAAGAACATGTCATAAACTTAAAAGGCTCAAGGAGGCAATAAGGGGTTTGAGCACCTAAATGGCATCCTACCAGCAGAAATTGAACCAAGCAAAGAAGAAATTAGAGCTAGTGCAACATAAAAATGTCTCTTCAACCACTAAAGCAAGAGCATATAGAGCTGGAAAGAGAAGCTTTATTGGAAGTGGTAAAATGAGGCAATGTAGAGGAACAATTTCTTAGACAGAAGTCTAGAGCCACTTGGATACATGAAGGGAAGGCAAATACAAAGTACTTCTTGCCAAATGGAAGATGCGCACAACTGCTAACACAATTATTTCTATTCATAATGATGCATGTATCAAAATTACAGATCCTAAACAAGTGGAGAATAAATTTCTGGATTTCTTTAAGAAGTTGATGGGGAGCCATCACCAGTTCACCCTTGTCCAGATGCTGAGGTGATCAAGAAAAGAGCTTGTCTATCAAGGCACAAACAACTAAAGCTGATCAAAACTGTCACAAAGAAGGAAGTAATTGGGGCTATCAAGAGTATGCGAAATGATAAAGCACCAGGTGTATATGGTTTTCCAATAAAGTTTTTCAATCAACAGTGGGAGGTGGTCAAAGCGGATGTGATTGCTAATGTCCTGGGCTTCTTCCAAATAGGGAAATTATCAGAGGCTATCAACAACACTGCTATTACTCTAATACCTAAAGTCACTAACCCCATCTCGGTTAAGTACTTTAGGCCAATAGCATGTTGTACAACAATCTATAATATCATCACTAAGGTTATAACTGGCATATTAAAGACAGTAATGAATCACCTGGCGGGGGATTCACTGTCACGCCCTGAAATCCCACCATCGGGCCGTGATGGAGTCTAATGTTGAACCCACTAGACAAGACAACATATATAGCTAAACTAGCATCAAAATCTCAACTTTTAAGAATAAGCTAAAAAGATTCAAAATTTAATCTGCGGAATAAATACAACTTTAAGCTAAGTAAGGACAATCATAATACAACGACACAAAAATTTCCCAAAACCTAGAGTCACAAACTCACGAACCGTCTAAGAGTGCTAAATACAAGTCTGAAAGAAATACATATATGCCTTTGAAACTAAAGGAAAACAAGACAGAATCGAAGACAAAGGGATGGAAGAGACGCCAAGGCCCACGAACGCCGGCGGGTATACCTTGAAGCCTCTATGATGAGCTGGAAGACACTCTCACTAATGATGTCCTCCGGGTCCGGCTGCGTAATCTGCACAACATAAAGAAGTGCAGGTGTAGCATCAGTACAACCGACCCCATGTACTGAGTAAGTGCCCAGCCTATCCTCGGCGAAATAGTGACGAGGCTAGAACCAGACTACCAAATAAACCTGTGCAGTTCAAATAAATCTATATACATATATACAGCGGACAAGAAATATAAGAAGAAAACAATGAATAAAGGAAGGGGGACATAATGCGGGGAGATGACAGTTTCATATAAGATAATCTCAACAAGGAAAAGGAACAACAAGCTAGCATATCAATAAGGACAGGAAATCACAAACTTGCAGGGCATCACCCTTCGTGCTTTTACTCTCATCCTCACTATGCAATTAATAATGTAATCCATGTAAATCATGGCATGGCATCACCCTTCGTGCTTTTACTCCCGTTCTCACTATGCAATGTATAATGTAATCAATGTAAATCATCGCACGACATCTCCCTTCGTGCATTTACTCTCTTTCCTCACTGTATAATCAATGAATATGGTACCGTATGGTACATCGTATGGCACAACATCATCCTCCGTGCTTTACACTCTTTCCTCACAATATCAAACAATGCACGGCATCACCATTCGTGCTTTAACACTCTTCCTCACCCAAACAACAATCACAAACAAGGGCAAGGAAGTAAACAGAATAGAAATAGTAATCCCGGCAAGGGAACAACAGCAGAAATCTCAACATCCCAGCAAGAGAGACAATATCAAAGAATGCACGGCATCACCCTTCGTTCTTTACTCTCATTCTCACCAAGACAAGTGCACGGCATCACCCTCTGTGCTTTAAGACTCTCCCTTACCCAAACAGCAATCACAAAAAAGGGCAAGGAAGTAAACAAAATAGATATAGGAATCCCGGCAAGGGAACAATAATTAAACAATTAAATCTCGGCAAGGGAAACATCAATTAAACATTTAAATCCCGGAAAGGGAACATCAAATAAACATTTAAATCTCGGCAAGGGAACATCAACTGCACAATTAAATCCCGGAAAGGGTATATTTCAATAACTCTTTCTCTTTCTTTCACTTTCATTCCCGTGATTTATTCTATCACTTGAGCCAATGCTCCAAAGGATGTAATATCTTATTTTTCTTCATTATTCATTTCACAATTTGAGCCAATGCACCAAAGACGTAATATCTCTTATTTCTTCATTATTCATTACAATTTTGAGCCAATGCTCCAACAGAGTTTACAGAATACGATTCCCTTCAACTATTATTTAAAACATATAGAAATCATCAATTAAGCATGGAACTTACCACAAAATCAAAATATTCACAATATGAGGACTCACGGTCATGCTAGACACCAATGTATAGATACTTGTCACCATGCCTATACATCGTATTTGACAATTAGCAAGTAGCAAATTATACTCGACTCCTATTCCCTCAAGCTAAGGTTAGACCAAACAATTACCTCGGGTCCAAAGTATAGAAATCAACCCTCTAACACCGCCTTTACTTTAGAATTCGACTCTGGAATGGTATTATCTTGGCATAATCAACTCAAGTATATCAATAAGGATTCAAAGATTCAATTACATGGCCTAATTATCCATTTTCTAGCATTCTTCCAAAAATACAAAAATTCGACCCCGAGCCCGCTTGGCCTAGACACGAGGCTCGGACCAAAACTATGTCACCCATTCACCCACAAGCCCGAATATATAATTTGTTTTCAAATTTGACCCCAAAACGAGGTCAAAATCAAGAAAATTCAAAAGGGCTTAACTCTATGAAATTTCAAGATTTTGTACTCTAATTTGCTTGTTTTAGGCTTAGGAATTCATTAAATATAGATGAAAAATAAAGGAAACGAGTTAAAATTTACTAACCCAATAATTTGGGTGAAGGAAGGCTTCAATGGACGCGTAAGAGCCCTGGAGAAGAAGAAGTTCATTATTTTCTAAGTGAATCCCGTAGCTACTGATTCTGGAAATATTTATATACAACTGGGCAAAATTGCCCATCGCGATCGTGGAAGGGAAGTTTTGTTAGCGAAGGGTAGACTGGACAGACCATCGCGATCGTGGAAGGAAGGATGTGATCGCGAAGAGTTAAAAAACTGGGGTCCAGAAGTTGACTTACGCGAACGCGTGGGACATCACACAAACGCGATGAAAGAGACCTGCAAAGCTGCGCGAACGCGGTCAAGTGTATGCGAACGCGAAGAGGAAAATAGGGCTGATCCCTCAGGGTCAAATAACCCTACGCGATCGCGAGGGTATGGATGCGAACGTGATGAAGGAAGAGCTTAAAGTTTCACGAATGCACAAGAGGCTTCGCGATCGCGAAAAAAAAATGGGACCTGCAACAGTTGAAGCAAAACAAGCAACTTTTCTAAGTTCAAAATCACTCTGAGGCACCTCTGAAACACTCCCAAGGCCTCAGGGCTCCTAACAAATCACATGCACTGACTCAACAACATCTTACGAACATAACTATGCGATCAAATCGCCAATATAGCATCATAAACAATGAACCAAACCTCGAAATCCATGAATTCTATCAAATTTCATAAAACATCAAATTTTCCATTCTAAGTCCGAAACACGTCAAACGACGTCCAATTTCAACCAAACTTCACAGAAAGTGCTTAAACCATATATAAGACTTGTACCGGGCACCAGAACCAAAATACGGGCCCGATACCATTACTTTCTAATCAGATTTCATTTTTAATTTCCCTAAATATTTAAAAAAAAAAAACAATTTTACTCAAAAATTCATTTCTCGTGCTTGGGACCTCGAAATTTGACTTTGGGCATACGCCCAATTCCCACATATTCCTACGGACCCTCTGGGACAGTCAAATCACGGGTCCGGGTCATTTTATCCAAAATGTTAACCGAATTCAAATTTATTCATTTTAATATCAAAACTTAGCATTTTTCACAGAATCTCATATTTAAGCTGTCCGGCTACGCGCCCGGACTGTGCATGCAAATCGAGGCCAGTACAAATAAGGTTTTCAAGGCCTGAGAAGTACGGGATGGGTAATAACATAGGTGGTGACCTTTGGGTCGTCACATTCTCCACCTCTAAAACAACTGTTCATCCTCGAACGAACAGAGGAAGGAAGTACCTGAGTCGGAAAATAAATGAGGGTAATGGCTCTGCATATCGGACTCGGACTCCCAGGTCGATGCCTCAGGTTGCTGACCCCTCCACTGAACACAAACAGAAGGGAAACTCTTGGATCTCAATTGACGAATCTGCCGGTCTAAAATAACTACCGGCTCCTCCTCATAAGATAAGCCCTTGTCCAAATGGACAGTTCTGAAATCTAACATGTGGGTTGGGTTGCCGTAATACCTCCGAAGCATGGACACATGAAAAATTGGATGCACAGCTGATAAGCTAGGTGGCAATGCAAGTCTATAAGCCACCTCTCCCACTCGATCAAGAATCTCAAATGGACCGATGAATCTAGGGCTAAGCTTGCCATTCTTCCCAAATCTCATCACGACATTCATAGACGACACTCGGAGCAATACTCGCTCACCCACCATGAAAGCCACTTCTCGAACCTTACGATCTGCATAACTCTTTTACCTTGACTGAGCTGTACGAAGCCTATCCTGAATGATCTTGACCTTGTCCAAGGCCTCCTGAATCAAATCTGTACCCAACAACCGAGCCTCTCCCGGCTCAAACCATCCAACAGGAGATCGACACCGCGTACCATATAAAGCCTCATAAGGAGCCATCTGGATAATTGACTGGTAGCTGTTGTTGTAGGAAAACTTTGCTAAAGGAAAGAACTGATCCCATGATCCTCCAAAGTCAATAACACAAGCTCAGAGCATATCCTTCATAAGTTGAATAGTCCGCTCGGAATTCCCATCCGTCTGAGGGTGAAATGTTGTGCTCAACTCCACCTGGGTGCCTAACTCTCGCTGAACTGCTCCCAAGAAACGTGAGGTAAACTGCACGCCCTGGTCCGAAATGATAGATACCGGCACACCATGAAGGCGAACAATCTCCCGGATATAGATCTCGGCTAACCTCTCGGATGAATAGGAGACTGCCACAGGAATGAAATGCACTGACTTGGTCAGCCTATCAGAAATTACACAAGCTGCATCGAACTTCTTCCAGGTCAACAGAAGTCCAGTAACGAAGTCCATAGTGATCCTCTCCCACTTCCACTCGGGAAGCTCAATCCTCTGAAATAAACCACCAACCCTCTAATGCTCATACTTAACCTGCTGAAAATTCAAACACCGCGCCACATATGCCAATATATCCTTCTTCATTCTACGCAACCAATAATGCTGCCAAAAATCTTGATACATCTTTGTGGCACCCGAATGAATAGAGTACCGGGAACTATGTGCCTCCTCTAAAATCAAATCTCGAATCCCATCAACATTGGGCACACAAACTCGCCCCTGCAATCTCAAAACACCATCATCATCTAACGTCACCTTCTTGGCACCTCCGCGTTGCACCGTGTCCCTAAGGACACACAAATGGAGATTATCAAACTGCCGATCACGGATACGCTCCAATAATGAAGAACAAGCGACCGTAAAATCCAACACTCGACTAGGCTCAGAAATATCAAACCTCACAAATCGATTGGCCAAAGCTTGAACATCCAAAGCAAGCGGCCTCTGACTGACCAGAATAAACGCAAGACTGCCCCTACTAGCTGACTTCCTACTCAAAGCATCGGCCACCACATTCGCCTTCCCCGGGTGATATAAGATGGTAACATCATAATCCTTCAACAACTCCAACCATATTCTCTGACTTAAATTCAACTCTTTTTGCTTGAACAAGTACTGAAGACCCTTATGATTAGTGAACACCTCACACGCCACGCCATACAGGTAGTTCCTCCAAATCTTCAATGCGCGGACGATGGCTGCCAACTCTAAATCATGCGCTGGATAGTTCTTCTCATGAATTTTAAACTGCCTCGAAGAATAAGCAATGACCTTGCCATCCTGCATCAATACTGCACCAAGCCCAATACGGGAAGCATCGCAATAGACTATATAAGGCCCTGAACCTGTGGGCAAAACCAATACCGGTGTCGTAGGCAGAGCTGTCTTGAGCCTATGAAAGCTGGTCTCACAATCGCCTGACCATCTGAACAGGGCACCCTTCTGGGTCAACCTGGTCATCGGGGCTGCAATAGATGACAACCCCTCTATGAACCGACGATAATAGCCTGCCAATCCCAAGAAACTCCGAATCTCTGTAGCGGATACTGGTCTAGGCTAGTTCTTGACTGCCTCAGTCTTCTTTGAGTCAACCTGAATACCATCTGCTGACACGACATGAACCATGAAGGCAACTGAACTCAAGCATAACTCACACTTCAAAAACTTTGCACAAAGCTGACTATCCTTCAGAGTCTGAAGAACAACTCTGAGATGCAGATCGTGCTCCTCCTAACTGCGGGAGTATATTAATATATCAGCAATAAAGACTATCACGAACGAGTCCAAATAACGCTTGAACACTCGGTTCATCAAATCCATAAAATCTGCTGGGGCATTTGTCAACCCAAACGACATGACTAAAAACTCGTAATGCCCATACCGAGTGCAGAACGCTATCTTAGGGACATCGGATGCCCTAATCCTCAACTGATGGTAGCCAGATCTCAAGTCTATCTTCGAAAATACCCTGGAACCCTGAAGCTGATCGAACAAATCATCAATCCTCGGCAGCGGATACTTACTCTTGATTGTAACATTGTTCAATTGCCGGTAATCAATGCACATCCTCATCGAATCATCATTTTTCTTCACAAACAATACTGGAGCACCCCAAGGAGAAATGCTGGGCCTAATGAAACCCTTCCCAAGAAAATTTGCAACTGTTCCTTCAACTCTTTCAACTCTGGCGGGGCCATGCGATACGGCAGAATAGAAATGGGCTGGGTGCCCGGAGCCAGATCAATGCAGAAATCAATATCCGTGTCTGGTGGCATCCTCGGCAGGTCTGAAGGGAAAACTTCAGGAAATTCACGAACCACGGGCACCGAATCAATAGAGGGAAACTCAACATTGGAATCGCGCACATAAGCCAAATAATCCGAACACCCCTTCTCGACCATGCGCCGAGCCTTCAGGTACAAAATAACACTACGGGTAGAATGACCAGGAGTTCCTTGCCACTCCAAATGGGGAAAATCTGGCAAGGCGAAGGTCACCGTCTTGGCATGACAATCCAAGATGGCATGGTATGGGGACAACCAGTCCATTCCCAATATAACATCAAAGTTGACCATACCCAAAAGCAACAAATCAACACAGGTCTCAAGACCCCCAATCACCACCACACAAGAACGATGGACACGATCGACCACGGTAGAATCACCCACTGGTGTAGATACATAAACATGAAAACTTAGTGGATCACTAAGCATGACCAGGCGTGGTGCAAAAATAAGAGGACACATATGTACGTAGACAAGACCTCGGCTGCTGAAGGAACTGAATCTGACCCTGTCGACCTGAATGACCACCCGGGAAACTCTGAAACGGCGGTGCACTGTATGGCTGCTGATCAGAATAGTGCGTCTGATAACCACGACCACCTGAAGTACCATGGGAAACCTAGAGAGCTGACTGAAAAGGTCTAGGAGGATGACCTCTGCCTGAAGAATCCCTGCCCCCCGATCAGGCTCCACCAAAACGACCGAAATGATGGGGCCTCTTGTCAGCCCCCTGACCACCACCCTGTGATAGAATCATCTCAATCCTCCTAGCCACATTGGCCGCATCCTGGAACGATATGTCTGTACCGGACTCTCTAGCCATCTAAAATATTATAGGCCAGGCCAATCCCTCTCCCGATCAGTGGGAAGTATCATAAGAGCATGCCGGGCTAGAGTAATGAACCTGGTCTCGTACTGTGTGACCGACATGGATCCCTGTTGGAGACGCTCAAACTGCCTCCGAAGGTCCTTTCTTTGAGTAATAGGAAGGAACATTCCCAGAAATACCTCTGAGAACTGAGCCCAAGTCAAAGGTGTAGATCCAGCTGGTCTGGCTAAGCAATAGTCTCTCCACCAACTCTTGGCTGCGCCCAATAATCGAAAAGTAGCGAAGTCAACTCCGTTGGACTCCACTATGCCCATATTCTGAAGAATCTCATGGCAGCTATCCAAATAATCCTAGGGGTCCTCTGATTGTGAACCAGTAAAAGTAGCAGTGAATAACTTAGTGAACCTGTCCAGTCTCCACAAAGCATCTGCTGACATAGCTGCTCCCTCTACTACCGGTGCTGCAATACCCGGCCGAGCTACTCCGGCTGGCTGGGGTGCCAGAGTCTGAAACTGTGGATCTAGCTGCTCTGGCGTGCGGGTGGCAGGAGTCTGGGAACCTCCCCCAGCCTAAGAGATGGTTGGTGCAGTAGGAAGAAGACCCGCCTGTGCTACATTCTCCATGAGTCCGACTAGAAAGACAAGGGTGTCCTGAAGCACTAGGTAGCTATTAACCCCTCTGGGACCTGAGCTGGTCCAACTGGGACTGCCGGAACTGGGACCTCCTCACCAGACTCGACCTGAGGGTCCTCCACTGGGGCTGCTGCTCTAGGCTGAGCCCTGCCCCGCCTCGTCCTCGACCTCGAGTAGGAGCTGTAGCAGGAGTGTCAGGCTACTGGGCGGAACCAAGGGAAGCACGTGTCCTCGCCATCTGTGAGAGAATAGAATAGAAACTCAATTAGTACTCGGAATTCATAGCGCACGATAGAGATGACAAGAAATGTTGAGTCATCCTAACTTTGCAGCCTCTAGGGGATAAATACAAACGTCTCCATACCGATCCCTCAGACTCTACCAAGTTGTCCGTGAGTTGTGAGACCTAAGTAACCTAGAGCTCTGATACCAACTTCTCACGCCACGAAATCCCACATCGGGCCGTGATGGCGTCTAACGTTGAACCCGCTAGACAAGCCAACATATATAGATAAACTAGCATAAAAATCACAAATTTTCAAAATAAGCTAAAACAATTCGAAATTTAATCAGCGGAATAAATACAGATTTAAGCTAAGTAAGGACAATCATAATACAACAACGCAAAAATTTCCCAAAACCTGGAGTCACAAACTCACGAACTGTCTAAGAGTACTAAATACAAGTCTGAAAGGAAATACATATCTTCCTTTGAAACTAAAGGAAAACAAGACAGAATTGAAGACAAAGGGATGGAAGAGACGCCAAGGCCCACGAATGCCACCGGGTATACCTTGAAGCCTCTATGATGAGCTGGAAGACACTCCCACTAATGATGTCCTCCGGGTCCGGCTGTGTAATCTGCACAACAAAGAAGTTCAGGTGTAGTATCAGTACAACCGACCCCATATACTGAGTAAGTGCCCAGCCTAACCTCGGCGAAGTAGTGACGAGGCTAGAACCAGACTACCAAATAAACCTGTGTAGTTCAAATAAATTTATATACATATATACAACGGACAAGAAATATAGGAAGAAAACCATGAATAAAGGAAGGGGGACATGATGTGGGGAGATAATAGTTTCATATAAGATAATCTCAATAAGGAAAAGGAATAACAAGCTAGCACATCAATAAGGACAAGAAATCACAAACTTGCATGGCATCACCCTTCGTGCTTTTACTCTCGTCCTCACTATGCAATTAATAATGTAATCAATGTAAATCACGGCACGACATCACCCTTCGTGCTTTTACTCTCGTCCTCACTATGCAATGTATAATGTAATCAATGTAAATCATGGCTCGGCATCACCCTTCGTGCTTTTACTCTCGTCCTCACTATGCAATGTATAATGTAATCAATGTAAATCATGGCTCGGCATCACCCTTCGTGCTTTTACTCTCTTTCCTCACTGTATAATCAATGAATATAGTACGGAATGGTACATCGTACGGCACGGCATCACCCATCGTGCTTTACACTCTTTCCTCACAATATCAAACAATGCACGGCATCACCCTTCGTGCTTTAACACTCTTCCTCACCCAAACAACAATCACAAACAAGGGCAAGGAAGTAAACATAATAGAAATAGTAATCCTGGCAAGGGAACAACAACAGAAATCTCAACATCCCAGCAAGAGAGACAATATCAAACAATGCATGGCATCACCCTTCGTGCTTCACTCTCATTCTCACCAAGACAAGTGCACGGCATCACCCTTCGTGATTTACTCTCATTCTCACCAAGATAAGTACACGGCATCACCCTTCGTGTTTTACTCTCATTCTCACCAAGACAAGTGCACGGCATCACCCTTCGTGATTTACTCTCATTCTCACCAAGATAAGTACACGGCATCACCCTTCGTGTTTTACTCTCATTCTCACCAAGACAAGTGCACGACATCACCCTTCGTGCTTTAAAACTCTTCCTTACCCAAACAACAATCACAAACAAGGGTAAGGAAGTAAACATAATAGATATAGGAATCCCGAGAAGGGAAAAATAATTAAACAATTAAATCCCAGAAAGGGTAACATTAATTAAACATTTAAATCCCGGCAAGGGAACATCAACTAAAACTTTAAATCCCGGCAAGGGAACATCAACTGCACAATTAAATCCTGGCAAGGGTAACATTAATTAAACATTTAAATCCCGGCAAGGGAACATCAACTAAACATTTAAATCCCGGCAAGGGAACATCAACTAAACATTTTTCTTCATTATTCGTTTCACAATTTGAGCCAATGCTCCAAAGACGTAATATCTCTTATTTCTTCATTATTCGTTACAATTTTGAGCCAATGCTCCAACAGAGTTTACAGAATACGATTCCCTTCACCTATTCTTCACAACATATAGAAATCATAAATTATGCATGAAAATTACCACAAAATCAAAAATATTCACAATATGAGGACTCACGGTCATGCTAGACACCAATGTATAGATACACGTCACCATGCCTATACATCGTATTTGACAATTAGCAAGTAGCAAATTATACTCGACTTCTATTCCCTCAAGCTAAGGTTAGACCAAACACCTACCTCGGGTCCAAAGTATAGCAATCAACCCTCTAACACCGCCTTTCCTTTAGAATTCGACTCCGGAATGGTATTACCTAGGCATAATCAACTCAAGTATATCAATAAGGATTCAAAGATTCAATTATATGGCCTAATTATCAATTTTTTAGCATTCTTCCAAAAATACAAAAATTCGACCCCCGGCCCGCTTGGCCCAGACACAAGGCTCGGGCCAAAACCATGTCACACATTCACCCACGAGCCCGAATATATAATTTTTTTTCAAATTCGACCCCAAAATGAGGTCTAAATCAAGAAAATTCAAAAGGGCTGAACTCTATAAAATTTCCAGATTTTCTACACTAATTTGCATGTTTTAGGCTTAGGAATTCATTTAATATGGATGAAAAATGAAGGAAACGAGTTAAAATTTACTAACCCAAGAAGTTTTGGTGAAGGAAGGCTTCAATGGACGCCCAAGGGCCTCGGAGAAGAAGAAGTTTGGTATTTTCTAAGTGAATTACGTAGCTACTGGTTCTTGAAATATTTATATACAACTGGGCAAAATTTCCCTTCGCGATCGCGGAAGGGAAGTCGCGTTCGCGAAGGGTAGACTGGACAGACCATCGCTATCGCGGAAGGAAGGACGAGATCATGAAGAGTAAAAAAAATTGGGGTCCAGAAGTTGACTTACGCGAACGCGTGGGACATCATGCGAACGCGATGAAGGAGACATGCAAAGCTACGTGAACGCGGTCAAGTGTATGCCAACGCGAAGAGGAAAAGAGGGCTGAGGCCTCAGGGTCAAATAACCCTACGCAATCGCGAGGGTATGGATGCGAACGCGATGAAGGAAGAGCTTAAATCTTCACGAACGCGGAACAGGCTTCGCTATCGCGAAGAACAAATGGGACCTACAACAGCTGAAGCAAAACCAGCAACGTTTCTAAGTTCAAAATCACTCCGAGGCACCTCCGAAACAGTCCCGAGCCCTCGGGGCTCCTAACAAATCACATGCACTGACTCAACAACATCCTACAAACTTAACCGTGCGATCAAATTGCCAATATAAAATCAAAAACAATGAAAACCTCGAAATCCATGAATTCTATCAAATTTCATAAAACATCAAATTTTCCATTCTAAGTCCGAAACACGTCAAATGAAGTCCAATTTCAACAAAACTTCACAGAAAGTGCTTCAACCATATATAAGACCTGTACCGGGCACCAGAACCAAAATACGGGCCCGATACCATTAGTTTCTAATCAGATTTCATTTTTAATTTCCTTCAATATTTTCAACAAAAAAAAACAATTTTACTCAAAAATTCATTTCTCGGGCTTGGGACCTCGGAATTTGATTCCGGGCATACGCCCAAGTCCCATATTTTCCTACGGACCCTCCGGGACCTTCAAATCACGGGTCCGGGTTCTTTTACCAAAATTTTTGACCGAAGTCAAATCTATTCATTTTAATGTCAAATCATAGCAGTTTTCACAGAATCTCATATTTAAGTTGTCCGGCTACGCGCCCGGAATGCGCACACAAATTGAGGCCAATACAAATGAGGTTTTCAAGGCCTCAGAAGTACGGGATGGGTAATAACATAGGTGATGGCCCTTTGGGTCGTCACATTCACAATCAGCTTTCATTGAGGGAAGGAACATTACTAATAATATTCTTTTCACCCATGAATTGTTTAAAGGCTACACCAGGAAAGTGATATCTGCAAGGTGTGTGCTCAAAGTTGATCTTAGAAAGGCATATGACACCTTGGATTGGTATTTTCTGAGGAGGATGTTGATGGACCTAGAATTTCCAAACAAATTCATTGAAGAATGCATAACAACTATGACCTATTCCTTAACTCTAAATGGAGGGCTCACTAAACCATTTAGAGGTAAAAGGGGAATAAGGCAGGGGGGCCATATGTCACCTTATCTATTTATGATTTCCATGGAATATTTGCAAACGGAATTCAATCAACTTGCATTGAATAAGGAGTTTCATTTTCATCCAAGATGAAAAAGAGTAGGAGTGGTACATGTGTGTTTTGCTGATGATCTATTGATGTTTTGCAAAGCTGATTTGCAATCTATCAGACTACTCCAAGATGCATTCATGAAGTTGTCAAAAGCTTCAGGACTTCAAGCTAATCCAGACAAAAGCTCAATTTACCTTACTGGTATTATTAAAAGGATGAAAGAGGTCATTTTGCAGAAACTGGGATACAATGAAGGCACACTGCCTTTCAAGTATCTAAGGGTTCCATTAGCTTCAAAGAAGCTAATAAATCAACAATATTGGCCACTGGTTGAGAGGATAACTGCAAGGATCAATTGCTGGACTTCAAAGCTACTGCCATATTCTGGAAGACTACAACTTATTAAATCAATAATATTTGGGGTGCAATCTTACTGGGAACAAGTATTCTTTTGCCAAAGAAGATAAGTAAAACGATAGAAGCCATATGTAGAACCTACTTATGGACATGCCATGCAGAAATCTCTAAGAGAGCTTTGGTAGCTTGGGACAAAATGTGTTTACCACAAAAAATGGGAGGCCTAAATCTTATAAATCTATGCAACTGGAATAGAGCTGCAGTAGCAAAACATCTATGGGCAATCACAAAGAAGAAAGATTACCTATGGATTAGATGGATTCATTCCTACTACATAAAGAACATGAATATTGATACTATGCCCATACCTAAGAATGCAGCTTGGGTTGTGAGGAAAGCTATTGAGCTTAGGAAGTTAATACTGGAATTACATACCTTTCAAGGTGACTTACATGCAAGAATGATAGCACTACAGAACATCGATGGTACTTTCAGCATTAAGAAGTTATATAAACTACAAACTCCACAAGGCCAGAAGGTATTTTGGAAATGTTTGATTATGCATCCTCATATACATCCTCGACATAAATTCAACTCATGGATGGCGATACAAGGGAGATTACCAACAGTTCACAGATTACAGAAGATGGGCATACAAGTACCTTAAATGTGTGTTTTTTGTGATCAGAGACTATTTCTCATACACGATGACTACGAATGCTCATACACGAAGACTATATGGAAGAGACTATTGAATTTGTTAGGGCTTCAAAGGAAGATTAAAACTTGGAAAGAGGAACTACATTGGGTGTCAACCTATGCTAGGAGGAAGCAGGGAATTGGTAACATCATTGTTGTTGTCTTACATGCTGATATATCTCTTATGGAGAGATGGTAATATGATCTGATTTCAAAAATGAGAGAACTTCATCAAAGAATATATGTCGAGAGATTGCAGGTTATATACATATAAAAGGAAACTTCTACAGCAACTGTCAGAAGCACTTGGGGGCTTTGAATAGTTATCCTTAGCTAGTATTTCACTTTTGTTTCTATTTTCTGATTTATAGATTAGTTGAAGTGTATATGCTAAGGTATGTATAGATGTTAGTTGATACACCTTGTAGGTGTGGAGATGAGAGTAGTGTCAGGAAGAGTCAAGGATCTTGTCAGCAGAATCCTAATTTGTAATGTTTAACTTTTCTGATGAATAAAATGACAGTTTATCAAAAAAAAAGTGATCGAGCCAAAATCCATTTAAGAGAAAGGGACGCCAACAGGAAAAACAAACAGGAAGAGCCACAGCATGTGATCCATATGATTGTCAGTGGGGTCAATATTCCACAAGGGCCTGTGTTCAAACGCACTAAAGTATCAATTGCTAGGGAAAAACGGACCCGATATTACATGCTAGAAGGCACTGTATCATTCGACGATGAGGAAGAAGAAGGAATTCCTCAGTCCCACAACGAAGCTCTGGTAGTTTTATATTTATGAATAGAATTCAAGTTAAGAATCTTTTGGTGAATCCAGGTAGCTCGACAAACATCATCCAATCGAGGGTGGTTGAGCAGCTCGGCCTACAAGATCGAATCGTACCCGTAGCTCGGGTCCTGAATAGTTTTGACATGGCCAGCGAAACAACTAAAGAGGAGATCATTTTACCGTTGAACATGGCTGGAAATATTCAAGAAACCAAGTTCCACGTAATCGAGGGCGACATTAGGTACAAAGCCCTACGCGGGAGGACCTATATTTACAATATGAAGGTGGTCCCATCAACTCTCCACCAAATGATGAAATTCCCAACACCGGACGGGGTTAAAACAGTATATGGGCAAAGGAAATGTTCACGGTCGATGAGGTAATACCAATATCTGCACTTTCGGTGACAAAGGGATCAGAGGTCAAAGGAAACCAAGAGGTCAAATAGAAGCCACAACCACCAGGCTTGACTAAATCGGAAAAGCAGAGAATGGAAGAAGAAGAGGACGATTATTGGATCCCTCGGTCCTTCATTATTCCCGAAAATTTTGACGCCACCAAATCAACAGTCGAAGAGCTACAACATGTTATATTGATCGAGTATCTGCCCGAACGAAATGTAGACATTGGTAAGGGGTTAATCCCCAAACTCAAGAAGAAACTCATTAAATTCCTTATTGATAACATTGGTTGGTTTTCTTGGTCCCACTTAGATATGACAGGGATCCCACAAGAAATAACAACACATCTATTGAGTTTGGACCCGAAGTTCAGGCCAGTGAAATCAAAGAGAAGGCCCCAATCCGAGGTAAAACATGCATTCAGCAAGGACAAGGTAACTAAAATTCTAAAAATAGGATCCATTCGGGAAGTAAAATATCCCTAATGATTAGCAAATGTATTTGTAGTCCCCAAAAAGGGGAACAAGCTTAGGATGTGCGTAGATTATAAAGATTTAAATAAAGCATGCCCCAAAGACTCTTTCCCTTTGCCAAACATCGATCGTATGATTGATGCCACGGCCGGCCACGAGACCCTTAGTTTTCTAGACGCCTACTCCGGGTACAATCAAATTCAAATGAACCCGGAGGACCAGGAAAAAACTTCATTTATCACTAAGTATGGCACATATTGTTATAACGTAATTCCATTTGGTTGGTGCTACCTATCAACGCTTGGTAAAAAAAAATGTTCGAAGAACAAATAGGTAAATCAATGGAGGTATATATTGACGATATGATGGTTATGTCCCTGCGCACAGATGACCATTTGACACTCTTGCAGGAGACCTTCGATATAAAGACAACATGAAGCTTAACCACGAGAAATGTGCTTTCGGGGTCGGTTCAGGAAAGTTCCTTGGCTTTATGGTGTCAAATAGAGGGATCGAGATCAACCCCGATAAAATCAAGGTCATCGAAGAGATCACAGTGGTGGACAGTGTTATGGTTGTGCTGTCATGCCCCGAAAACCCACCATCAGGCCGTGATAAGTTGGTATCAGAGCACTAGGTTACTTAGGTCTCACAACTCATAGACAACTTGGTAGAGTCTTAGGGATCGGTACGGAGACGTCTGTATTTATCCCCAGAGGCTGCAAAAGTTAGGATGACTCCATACTTCTTTTTTTCTCTATCGTGCGCTATGATTCTGAGTGCTGATTGAGTTTCTATTCTATTCTCTCACAGATGGCGAGGACGCGTGCTTCCCTTGGTTCCGGCCAGCAGCCTGACACTCCTGCTATAGCTCCTACTCGGGGTCGAGGTCGAGGACGAGGTCGTGCTAGAGGCAGAGGTCGGGGCCGGGCTCAGCCTAGAGCAGCAGCCCCATTGGAGGACCCTCAGGTCGAGTCTAACGAGGAGGTCCCAGTTCCGGCAGTCCCAGTTGGACCAGCTCAGGTCCCAGAGGGGCATAGCTATCCTAGAGCTTCAGGACGCCCTTGTCCATCTAGTCGAACTCATGGAGAGTGTAGCACAGGCGGATCTTTTTCCTACCGCACCAGCCGTCTCTCAGGCTGCGGGAGGTGCCCAGACTCTTGCCGCCCGTACGCCAGAGCAGCTAGCTCCACTGTTTCAGACTCTGGCACCTCAGCCAGCCGGAGTAGCTTAGCCGGGTATTGTAGCCCGATAGCAAAGGGAGCACCTATGTCAACAGATGCTCTGTGGAGACTGGACAGGTTCACTAAGTTATTCATTGCTACTTTCACTAGTTCACAATCAGAGGACCCCCAGGATTATCTGGTTAGCTGCCATGAGGTTCTCCGGAATATGGGCATAGTGGAGTCCAACGGTGTTGACTTTGCTACTTTTCGGTTATCGGGCGCAGCCAAGAGTTGGTGGAGAGACTACTGCTTAGCCAGACCAGTTGGACCTACACTTTTGACTTGGACTCAGTTCTCAGAGGTATTTTTGGGGAAGTTCCTTCCCATCACTCATAGAGAGGACCTTCGGAGGTAGTTTGAGCATCTCCAGCAGGGATCCATATACGTCACTCAGTACGAGACCAGGTTTATCACTCTAGCCCGACATGCTCTTATGATACTTCCCACCGATCAGGAGAGGGTTCGGAGGTTTATTGAGGGATTGGCCCGGCCTATCAGACTTCAGATGGCTAGAGAGTCAAGTACAAACTTATCGTTCCAGGATGCGGCCAATATGGCCAGGAGGATTAAGATGATTCTGTCACAGGGTGGTGGTCAGGGGGCTGACAAGAGGCCCCGTCATTTCAGTCATTTCAGTGGAGCCTCATCTGGGGCACGGATTCTTCAGGCAGAGGTCATCCTCCCAGACCTTTTCATTCAGCTCTTCAGGTTTCCCATGGTACTTCGGGTGGTCGTGGTTATCAGCGGCATTATTCTGATCAGTAGCCTTACAGTGCGCCACCAGCTCCCATCGGTGCACCGCCGCATCAGAACTTCCACGGTGGTTTTCAGGGTCGACAGGGCCAGTTCCAGAGTCAGCAGTCGCATCAACAGAGGCCTTGTTATACTTGCGGGGGTTTGGGGCACATTTCCAGGTTTTTCCCCTAAGGTTCTGGTGGGTCTCAGCATCAGGGTTCCCGTGCCATGGTACAGGCACCAGGTGTTCCACATCCTGCCCTGCCAGCTAGAGGTGGGGGTAGAGGTGCTAGAGGTGGAGGTAGAGGTCATAGAGGTGGAGCTCAGGCCACCAGAGGTGGAGGCCAGCCAGCAGCCGGCCGTCCCAGAGATATGGTTCAGGGTGGTGGGGCCCAACCCCGATGTTATGCTCTTCCAGCCAGGCCAGAGGCTTAGTCTTCAGATGCAGTCATTACAAATACTATTCGGGTCTGTGATCGAGATGCTTCAGTGCTATTTGATCCAGGGTCTACGTATTCGTATGTGTCCTCTTATTTTGCACCATACCTGGTCATGCCTAGTGATCCACTGAGTATTCATGTTTATGTATCTACACCAGTGGGTGATTCTAGCATGGTCGATCGTGTTCATAATTCTTGTGTGGTGGTGATTGGGGGTCTTGAGACCCGCGTTGATTTGTTGCTTTTGGGTATGGTCAACTTTGATGTTATATTGAGGATGGATTTTTGTCCCCATATCATGCCATCTTGGATTGTCATGCCAAGACGGTGACATTAGCTTTGCCAAATTTTCCCCGTTTGGAGTGGAAAGGAACTCATGGTCATTCTACCTGTAGTGTTATTTCGAACGTGAAGGCTCGGTGCATGGTCGAGAAGGGTGTTTGGCTTATTTGGCTTATGTGCGCGATTGTAGTGTTCAGGTTCCCTCTATTGATTCGGCGCCCGTGGTTCATGAGTTTCCTGATTAATGATTTGTTCGATCAGCTTCAGGTTGCCAAGGTATTTTCAAAGATAGACTTGAGATCTGGCTACCATCAGTTGAGGATTACGTCATCCGATGTCCCTAAGACATCTTTTCGCACTCGGTACGGTATTACGAGTTCTTAGTCATGTCGTTTGGGTTGACAAATGCCCCAACAGCTTTTATGGAGTTAATGAACCGAGTGTTCATGCATTATTTGGACTTGTTCGTGATAGTATTCATTAATGATATATTGATATACTCTCGCAGTCAGGAGGAGCACGAGCAACATCTCAGAGTGGTTCTTCATATTCTTAAGGACAGTCAGCTTTATGCAAAGTTTTCAAAGTGCGAGTTCTGGTTGAGTTCAGTTGCATTCCTAGGTCATGTCGTGTCAGTAGAGGGTATTCAGGTTGACTCGAAGAAGATTGAGGCAGTCAAGAACTGGCCTAGACCAGCATCAGCTACATAGATTCAGAGTTTCTTGGGGTTAGCAGGCTATTACCGTCGGTTCATGGAGGGGTTCTCATCTATTGCAGCCCCAATGACTAGGTTGGCCCAGAAGGGTGCCCAGTTAAGATGGTCGGACGAGTCTGAGGCGAGCTTTGAGAGGCTCAAGATAGCTCTGACTACGGCACCGGTATTGATTTCGCCCACAGGTTCAGGGCCTTATACAGTCTATTGCGATGCTTCTCGTATTGGGCTTGGTGCAGTATTGATGCAGGGTGGAAAAGTCATTGCTTATGCTTTGAGGCAGTTGAAAATTCATGAGAAGATCTATCCAGTCCATGACTTGGAGTTGGCAGCCATCGTCCACGCATTGAAGATTTGGAGGCACTACTTGTATGGCGTGGCATGTGAGGTGTTCACGGATCATAAGAGTCTTCAGTACTTGTTCAAGCTAAAGGAGTTTAATTTGAGGTAGAGAAGATGGTTGGAGCTGTTGAAGGATTATGATATTACCATCTTATATCACCCGGTGAAGGCCAATGTGGTGGTCGATGCTTTGAGTAGGACGTCAGCTAGTATGGGCAGTCTTGCTTTTATTCAAGTCAGTCAGAGGCCGCTTGCTTTGGATGTTCAGGTTTTGGCCAATCGATTTGTGAGGTCGGATATTTCTAAGCCTAGTCGAGTGTTGGCTTCTACGGTCGCTCGTTCTTCATTATTGGAGCGTATCCGTAATCAGCAATTTGATGATCCTCATTTGTGTGTCCTTAGAGTCACGGTGCAGCGCGGAGGTGCCACACAGGTGACCTTAGATGATGATGGTGTTTTGATATTTCAGGGGCGAGTTTGTCTGCCCAATGTTGATGGAATTCGAGAGTTGATTTTAGAGGAGGCCTATAGTTCCCGGTACTCTATTCACCCGGGCGCCGCAAAGATGTATCAGGATTTGCGGCAGCATTAGTGGTGGCGTAGAATGAAGAAGGATATTGTGGCATATGTGGCGAGGTGTTTGAACTGTCAGCAGGTTAAATATGAGCATCAGAGGCCTGATGGTTTATTTAAGAGGATTGAGCTTCCCGAGTAGAAGTGGGAGAGGATCACAATGGACTTCGTTACTGGACTTCCGTTGACCCGGAAGAAGTTCGATGCAGATTGGGTCATTGTTAATAGGCGGACCAAGTCAGCACATTTCATTCTTGTGGAAGTGTTCTATTCATCCGAGAGGTTACATGAGATCTATATCCGGGAGATTGTTCGCCTTCATGGTGTGCCGGTATCTATTATTTCGTACCGGGGTGCGCAGTCCCCTCGTTCAGTCCCCTCGTGCATAATAACAATATAAAACACAAAAAATAATAACGGGAAATGACAACACAGATTAAACTGTGAAACATGCGGCACAGAATGTCCCCTTGTGCATAATTAATATAAACATGGCACGGAATGTCCCGTCATGCATAAATAATATAAACATGGGACGGAATGTCCCCTCATGCATAAATATTATAAACATGGCACGGAATGTCCCCTCGTGCATAAATAATATAAACATGGCACGGAATGTCCCCTCGTGCATAAATAATATAAACATGGCACGGAATGTCCCCTCATGCATAAATAATATAAACATGCCACGGAATTTCCCCTCGTGCGTAAACAATATAAAATTTGGCACAGCATCACCCTTCGTCCTTTAACACTCTTCCTCACCCAATCATCAATCACAAACAAGGGCAAGGAAATAGACAGGGTGAAAATTGAAATCCCGGCAAGGGAACATCAGTTAAACAATTAAATCCCGGCAAGGGAACATCAATTAAATAATTAAATCCCGGAAAGGGAACATCAATTAAGCAATCAAATCCCGGCAAGGGGACTATACAATGATGACCCGACAAGGGTATATTTCAATAACTTTTTCTCTTTCTTTCACTTTCATTTGCATGATTTATTCTATTACTTGAGTCAATGCCCCAAAGGATGTAATTATCTCATATATCTTCATTATTCGATTTCACAATTTGAGCCAATGCTCCAAAGACATAATATCTCATAGTTCCTCATTGTCCAATTCACGATTTGAGCCAATGCTCCAACAGAGTTTACAGAAGACAATTTCCTTCACATATTCTTCACAACATATAGAAATCATCAATTAATCAGAATATTCACAATAAAAGGACTCATGGTCATGCTAGACACCGATGTATAGATACTCGTCACCATGCCTATACATCGTATTTGACAATTAGCAAGTAGCAAATTATACCCGACTCCTATTACCTCAAGCTAAGGTTAGACCTAACACTTACCTAGGGTCCAAAGTAGAGCAATCAACCCTCTAACACCGTCTTTCCTTTAGAATTCGACTTCGGATTGGTATTATCTTGGCATAATCAACTCAAGTATATCAATAAGGATTCAAATATTCAATTACATGGCCTAATTATCCATTTCCTAGCATTCTTTCAAATTTATCAAAATTCGACCTCGAGCCTACTTGGCCCAGACACGAGGCTCGGACCAAAAAAAATGTCACCCATTCACCCACGAGCCTGAATATATAATTTTTTTTTTAAATTCGACCCCAAAACGAGGTCTAAATCAAGAAAATTCAAAAGGGCTTAACTCTATGAAATTTCAGGATTTTCTACTCATATTTGCATGTTTTAGGCTTAGGAATTCATTAAATATGGATGAAAAATGAAGGAAACGAGTTAAAATATACTAACCCAAGAAGTTTTGGTGAAGGAAGTCTTCAATGGACGCCTAAGGGCCTTGTAGAAGAAGAAGTTCATTATTTTCTAAGTGAATCCCGTAGCTACTGGTTCTGGAAATATTTATATACCACTGGGCAAAATTTCCCTTCACGATCGCGGAAGGGGAGTCGCGTTCGTGAAGGGTAGACTGGTCAGACCATCGTGATCGCGGAAGGGAGGACGCGATCGCGAAGAGTAAAAAATATCGGGGTCCAGAAGTTGACTTACGCGAACGCGTGGTACATCACGCGAACGCGATGAAGGAGACGGGTAAGGCTACGTGATCGTGGTCAACTGTACGCGAACGCGAAGAGGAAAAGAGGGCTGAGCCATCAGGGTCAAATAACCCTACGCGATCGCGAGGGTGTAGATGCAAACGCGGTGAAGGAAGAGCTCAAGGCTTCGCGAACGCGGAAGAGGCTTCGCGATCGCGAAGAACAAATGGGACCTGCAACAGCTGAAGCAAAACCAACAATTTTCCTAAGTTAAAAATCACTCCGAGACACCTCCAAAACACTCCCGAGCCCTCAGGGCTCCTAACAAATCACGTGCACTGACTCAACAACAACCTACGAACTTAACCGTGCGATCAAATCTCCAATATAACATCATATACATCGAATTAAATCTCAAAATCCATGAATTCTATCAAATTTCATAAAACATCAAATTTTCCATTTTTAAGTCTGAAACACAAACAAAATCCGATTTCAACCAAACTTTACACAAAGTGCTTAAACCATATATATGACCTGTACCGGGCGCCGAAACCAAAATACGGGCCCGATACCATTACTTTCTAATCAGATTTCATTTTCAATTTCCTTAAATATTTCCAGCAAACAATTTTACTCAAAAATTCATTTCTCTGGCTTGGGACCTCGGAATTCGATTCCGGGCATAAGCCCAAGTCTCATATTTTCCTACGGACCTTCCGCGACCATCAAATCACGGGTCCGGGTCCGTTTACCCAAAATATTGACCGAAGTCAAATTTATTCACTTTAATATCAAATCTTAGCATATTTCTCAGAATTTCATATTTAAGCTGTCCGGCTACACGCCTGGACTGCGCATGCAAATCGAGGCAATTACAAGTAAGGTTTTCAAGGCCTCGGACGTACGGGATGGGTAATAACATAGGTGATGACCCCTTTGGGTCCTCACGTAAGGGGTCATCATCCGTGCAAAGGTTAACAGGACGGATAGACACCTTAGGAAAATTCATTTAGACGTCTTCAGATCGAAGCCATAGGTTCTTCTCGCTGCTCAAAAAGAAGAGCAATTTTTCTTGGGCCCCAGAATGTCAACAGGCATTGGAAGAATTGAAGTGATACCTCTCGAGTCCACCATTGCTTCATACTCCAACAACAGACGAACAACTCTACCTACACTTAGTAGTCTCAGAAGTGTTGTAAGTGGTGTCTTAGTTCGAGAAGAGAAAGGTACACAATTTCCCATTTATTATGTAAGTCGAACGTTAGGTGAGGCGGAAACCCGGTACCCACACTTAGAAAAATTGGCACTTGCTCTAATAAGCGCCTCTAGGAAACTAAAACCATATTTTCAGTGTCACCCAATATGTGTGATAACCATTTATCCTCTTTGTAATGTTTTACATAAGCCCAATCTATCGGGCCGATTGGTCAAATGGGCCGTCGAACTCAGTGGGTATGATATCGAGTATCTACCCTGAACAGCCATCAAGTCTCAAATTTTAGCAGATTTCATAGCCGACTTCCCACCAGCCCTCGTACCCGAAGTCGAAAAATAACTTTTGATAAAGTCGGGCACATCATCAGGGGTGTGGACCCTTTTTACAGACGATGCTTCTAATGTGAAAAGGTTCGATCTAGGCATCATTTTGAAGCCGCCCACAGGTAATACAATTAGGCAATCTATCAAAACATCTAAATTGGCTAAAAATAAGGCCAAGTACGAGGCCATGATTGCGGGTCTTGAACTGACTAAAAACATGGGAGTGGAAGTAATCGAGGTCAAATGCGACTCCTTACTGGTGGTGAACCAAGTCAACATAACCTTCGAGGTTTGAGAGGATCGAATGCAAAGGTATTTGGATAAATTGCAGGTAACATTACATCGGTTCAACGAATGGACTTTGCAGCATGTACCTCGAGAGCAAAACGGCAAGGCCGATGCCCTTGCGAACCTGGGATCATCAGTCAAAGATGGTGAAATCAGCTTGGGGACTGTCGTACAACTCTCGAAGTCAGTGATCGAAGAAGGACATGCTGCGATAAACTCCACGAGCCTAACCTAGGATTGGAGGAATAAATATATTGAGTATTTGAAAAGTGGAAAGCTCCCATCAGACTCTAAGGAATCAAGGACTCTAAGAACAAAAGCTTCTCGATTCACATTGGCTGATGATGGAACATTATATAGGAGGACGTTCGATGGACCATTGGCAGTATACTTAGGACTAGGGGACACCAATTATGTCCTGCGAGAAGTTCACGAGGGTAGTTGGCGGAATCACTCTGGTGCTGAATCACTAGTTCACAAAATCATCAGAGCGGGATACTATCAGACTAATATGGAGAAGGACACCAAAAAATTCGTTCGAAAATGTGATAAGTGTTGATACCTAATTTTTCCCTCATATTTTCAAAAAATACATATATACTTTCAAAATAGCATATTTGCATCATTATTTAGTTTAAAAATTTGTACAAGCATTTTCTACAATTTTCCATAATTTTTAGAGCTTTAAATTAATTTCCTTATATTTTAACTATATATAAATATCTAGTAATTATCCTTTAAATTATTTTTTGATGACTTAATTACCCAAAATTATTATTTGCATCCATAATACATGATTCAAACATTTTATTCTACTTTTATAATTGCATTAGCATTTTTAAGCTATTTATTTAATTTTACAATAATGGCCTATATTCGTACATAAAGGCTCTTATTTCTATATTATTTATGTCAAAATAGCATATTTATGTTTTTCTAATACAAAGTTATTATTTTGGGTATTTCAGTGCATAAATAATATTTTCATTTATTTATTAAGCATTTTTAATAAATTATTTTGATAAATTTTGGGGTATTTAAATAATAGCCTAAATTCTTACCTATTTTCGGACCTAAAACTACCCATACCTCAGACCAATTACCCCAAACCTTAGCCCATTCCTCAAAACCCAAAACCTAATAACCTACTGACCCCAACCCGGTCGATACCCGTTTTGAACGACCTACCGCAACCTTTTTTAATCCTGGTCGTTGATATTTCAAGATCAACGGCCCACAATTAAACCCTCCCTTTAATTAACCTAACACCTAACCCTAACCCTCATTCCCCCTTGTCCGCCGCCTATGTATTCTTTCATCTCCCTTTCCCTCCTTCAGAAACCCTAGCCGCCTCCCCCATCTTCTCCAAATCCAGTAAATCATGGACTCCCCCTGTGATTTGCTTGCCTTTTATGAGTTACCTCGTTATTTTCTTTAAAGATTATGATGTTATATGGTACTTTCCCCATGGCATCTTTGAGATTTAGACGATATTTCGTCTATATGCACTATATATGGTTCGATTCAGTGAGATCTTCGACTATCTATGCTTCCTTTTAACTAGGGTTTGAATTTTTCCCTTGTTCCTTACTGATTCTTGATTGATACTTTTCCTTTTCCGTGTTTCACTATTCTTTTTCCTTATATTTTGTATAATCTACCATGTTTCAATATTTTCTACTTTATTTTTCCCTAAATCTGACTCCAAATGATTTTTTGTATGATATTTTCCTTATTCTCTATTTAATCTTTTGTATTCTTTTATGTTTTAGTATTATTTGCGTGATAATTGTTATTCCCTATTGATTTTCTGAACCCCTTTGTTTTATGCCCTACAAATCGATTCTAATTGCTTCTAGTATATCTTTCCTTATTTGTGTTGGAATAATTTTGTTTTCCATATTTACTTGTTTGATTTCTACACTATTTAAACCCCTCTCATGAACTGAATCCTAATTTTGGCTACTGTTTTCACTACTCTCTCACTCACTCATTGTTACCCTCAAACTCTCCAAAACTATTGAATAACCTCCTTTGGTGCAAGAACTGCCTGGAGCCCATTCCCAAGGCAATTGTGAACTCTGAAGCATTGGGGATTTGGCGTTTTTGCTATTACACTCTGCACTCTTTTAATTCTGCTACTGGTTAGTGTTTAAACCCTCATAATGTTTAATTTCTTTCCTTCTTTCTGCATATGTATCTGAACTTTGGTTCTACTATGATGGTGTTCGACTTTGATGTCATTTTGTGTTAATTGATGCATGAGAATAGTCTACTGTTCATGTCATGCTTCACTATAACTTGCACTCCGTAATCTCTCATCTCCTAAGATTGATAGTGTACCATGTAGCATATTTACATATAATCTTGGACTTCAATATTGTGGTTGTATGCGGTTTCTTCCTATTGTATTTAGATAATGCTCTAACTCTTGAAACCCTTTTATTTGGATAAGTTTTTTACTGAATCGTGCATATATTGGAGTGCTTTGTAATACTGCCTAAAAATCTATTTTAAACTTATATCTTGCTATCCTGATTTTCCAAGGGCAAACATTCTATTTTTCAAATGACTAGGTCTTTGCTCCCATGTTAACATGCTTTTCCAATATGCCTTGGTTCATTTACTATGTTTCTGTGATTATTAAAATATATATATCCCCATTATATCCAAGCATTGATTGATATGACATCAGGTCAGACTTAACTTAATTTAGGCCCTTGAATGTCAACTAGTGCAATCTAGGTATGTTTGCACACTGGTTTTACTTTTCCTATGATGTTTGTCTATGTGATTCTTTGTTGCTAAACCTTGCTGAATTTTGCTGGTCTACTTGACCGGTTATTCTATATGATAATTCTTGGAATTTCTGTCCATTCTCCTCACTTGGTCCTTGGGTGTTCTGAATTCCTATTCTTAGCCGGCTGAAAGCCAAGGCTACCCAGGTTCTTTGTTGGCCTCTTTAGTGCGAGCATTGCTCTGGGTCCGATTGAGGCCCTTGTGAACTCTGACACACTAGGAGCTTGGACCTAGTCATTCCTTTAACCTCCAAAACTATCCTTAATGCTCTACTTCCCTATCATTGTAACGACCCGGCTAGTCGTTCTGTGAGATTATCCCCATTTCCCATGTTTCTACTTTATCATATGTTGCTTAGCCTATTTATGTTGTGTTGGGTCGGTTGGTTTGGGACTTAGTCTCTTAAATTGGCTTAGTATTTGGAAAAGTCAATTGGGAGTTGACTTATTGGTAAACGACCTCGGAATGTAGATTTTATGGCTCGGATAGCTTTGTTAAGTGATTTGGGACTTAGGTGTGTGTTCGGAATATGGTTGTCCGGTGTAGAATTAGGCTTGAATCAGCGAAGTTATGTTTTTGACGATTTCTGGTGGGTAGTGGAAAGTTAGCTATCGGGGTCGAAATGGAATTACGAAAGTTAGAACAAGTTCGTAGCGTCATTTTGGACGTGCATGCAAATTTTCAGGTCATTCAGACGTGTTTTGGTTGGTTTCGACATCATTGGCGTAATTTATAAATTTCAAAGTTCATAGGCTTGAATTTGATGTGATTTAGGTGTTTTTGCGTCGTTTTTTGTGTTTCGAAGGCTCGGCTAAGTTTGAATAAGGTTATGGGACTTGTGTGTGTTTTTGTTTGGGGTCCCGAGGGGCTCGAGATGATTTCGTATGGTCATCAGGGGGATTGAAGTTGGAAAATGCAGCTGAAGAAGCTGCTGGTGCCAGGCATCTGGTGTGGCCGCACCTGCGAAAGGGTAGCCGCAGGTGCGGGGTGGCTTGCACAGGTGTGAAAAGGGGTGAGGCGGGAGAAAGTCGCAGGTGCGGTTGTTTCATCGCATGTGCGAGATTTGGGTATTTAGTGGAATTCCGTTGGTGCGCACTTTGGGACTGCAGGTACGAAGGAAGGGTCGCAGGTGCGGTTTTACTAGGCAGGAAGTATAACTACTTGCCTCCGAAATTTTTTGGCATTTCTCATAACTTTTGAGTCATTTTGAGAGCAATTTGGAGAAGTAATTTGAGGGTCTTCTGTGGAGGTAAGTTTCTCGGACTAAAAACTCGATTCTATGTTATTATATGACGGATTAGGCATAAATTGGGGGTTTAGGGCTTTGTTGAGACTTATAATTAAGGAACATAGGGGTTGTTTGTGGTCGGATTTTGATGCGTTTTATATGTTTAGACTCGGGAAAGGATAAGAATTCTTGTGATGCAATTTTTATCGAATTCTGAGACGTGGGCCCGGGGTTCGGTCTGGACAATTTTGGGAAGTATGCCAAAAATTGGTAGTTTTCGATTGAGCCCTGTTCCTTTAGCGTATATTGATGATGTTAATCTGGTTTGGGTTAGATTTAGAGCAGTTGGGAGCCGATTCGAGGGGCAAGAGCATCGCAGAGTAGTTTTTGGACTGTTTTGGAGGTAAGTAACAACTGTAACTCTAGACCTGAGGGTATAAATCCCCCGTATCTTGTATTGTTTTAGTAAATGCGGTGACGCACATGCTAGGTGACGAGCGTGTGGGCGTGCACCAACAGGGATTGATTTGGTGTGTCCCGTAGAGACTATTAAGCCGCATAATTGATTTGCAATCATGAGACATCCTATATTTTAGAGACTTATACTTATTTATGGATCGTAAGCCATGTTTGGGGCCTTGTGTCGATCTGTTTAGACCCTCAAGGGTATTTTTAAACTATTCTCACACTATTTTGATAGAAAATTCTATGAACTCAGTCATGTTTATTATTATTGCTATTTCACTATTTTTACACTGTTTTAGAACACCGTGAGACATTTTGGGATGAGTCCCGTGTTGTCGAGATGAGTTGCCCGAGTGGCTTGAGAGGATGACTGAGTGAGGCCGAGAGTCGAGATTGTAAGGATAGTTATGGATCGGACTGCACACCACAACATATATTATATGGATCGGGTTGCACGTCGCAGCATATGTATATTGGATCGTGCTGTGCGCCGCAACAACATATTGCTTGGGCTGTAGAAGCCCCTCCGGAGTCTGTACACCCCCAGTGAACACAATCGACTAGTATATATATATATATATATTGGATCGAGCTGCGTTCCACAACATATGTTATGTTGATCGGGCTGCGCGCCGCAGTATATTAGGTGGATCGGGCTGCACACCGCAGCAGTTGAGTGGTTATCTGATACTTGTTGAGTGCGAGTGTTTAGTGTGAGCATGAAATACTGATAGTGGAGCCACGAGTGACTGAGGTACCTTTTTATGAGAGATACTGTTCCTGGATGGCTGTTACATCGTGAATTTTACTGTTTTTCTCTCTCTTCTTTATACTGAGCCTTCTAATAAAAACTGAATTATTGTTTCATGAAATCATGATTATAAATGCTCGTTACTACACTCAAGTTTTTTGTTACTTTGGTTACTTACTGAGTTGGCATACTCACGTTACTCCCGGCACCTCTGTGTGCAGATCCAGGTACCGGACCATCTCGTTAGTTGATTTTTTGACGTGCCTGGAGTTTGTTCGTGGATCGAGGTAGCTACTCAGCGTCCCCAACTCACCTCCTTTCCTTTCCTCAGTTCATATTTTTGTCTTTCATACTTCAGACTCTTGTTGTAGCAAAGTCACTTTATTATACATTGTATTTATTGTCCTAGATGCTCATGACAGTTGACTCCAGGTTTTGGGGTAGAGTATAAATTGTTTATTTCATTTTGTTGCTTTAAACTGCTTAAGCGAAAGAATTTTTTTGTGAAAGATCAGTATAATTTTTGAAACTTTGAAATATTATGACAGTATGTAGTGGGTTGGCTAGCCTAGTTCCATGATAGATGCCATCACAGTCGGCCTAGGATTTGGGGTCGTGACATCATGTACTATGTTTTTATGTTGGTTGTTCCAAGTGATGCAACAATGGCTCATTGAAAGGGGTCTGAGCTTCCCTATGGATCTGTGATCGTGTCGTATGCTATGTCAGAAGTATTGAAGGCCTAGCAGGGATAGGTATTAGTTGTTCTATTTGGGCCCGCTATAGGCCTGATTATTGTCATGTAATATTACTATTTTCTTATTAATTTGGTTCTGTAATAATATCATTGTATAGACAATTGGGGTGTTAGTAAAAAGGGATAGGGTAGATTTTAATAGTAATATGCGATGGGTAGATGACATGCCTATAGAATTGAATTATGCACTTGCACTTATGACGTTCATTCCCTATGCACACTATAGAAAGCATGTCATTAGAAAAACACACACACATGCACTACTTGATTATTAGAAAGCATGGGCTCAAATTCCTCAATATCTCTGTTGCTATATGTTATTAGAAAACCATGCTTGTAGGAAATACATGTAGTTTAATTCTCTATTAATTTGCATTACTGCAGCATATCCCTTAGAGAACATGCTCGTAGGACTCTAACCACGACACTTGTTATTGTATCGTATTGTTCATCTAGAAAACCTACCTATATGATTTAACAACAAAATCAGGTTCCCAAATGTTAATTGTTAGAAATCGTGCCTATAGGATGACACTGCTCGCCTTAATAACTGGTAATGGCGCCCATTTAAACACTGCTCATAACTCATTTAGGCCATTATAAAGAGTTTGAGTAATTCTGATTTTCCACCCCCTCTATTATAGGATTAATAATCTGAGAATTTGCCTTCTCAATAATCAGTGTGTAATAACCTATGCAATCCTATCTATGAATCCCGCTGGCTCCTGAAATCGCTTGCATGCCTTGATGCCTATCACCTAGAAATCATGCCTATAGGAAGTTAAGTTCTTTAATCTCAAACTGCTTAACATGAAAATCTGCTCCGCGTGCATTTGTTGTATTATTGTGGAGGCTAACTTGAGTCTTTGCCAATATGTGAAGTCCAACATGTTTTGTATGTCGCGTAGTTTTGACATTTTCTGAGCAGCCTAAGAAATGTCTAGAACCACCCAAAATATAGGTCCAATGCCTCCTAGACCATAGGTATGGGACGGGTAGTGCACGCATAAGGTACGTCTTATAATTGAACTAGTGTGCTTTAAGTAACAACTTAAAGACAATAATCATGTAGCTGGAGATGATAGTCTGTGCCTGCTGAATAATACAAGTAACACCCGACCTCGAGGGTGTTACGAAGTATTATTTATGTTTCACGGGGTGATCCTTTAGGCTAAAAAACTTAGGATCCCCCATCTTATTCTTTTTTTTATTCAAGTGTTTGTACTTATTCAAAGTCTTTTATAGTAATAAAATTTCTCAATCTTCTTGCTCTCTATACCTTTGTTTATCCGACTAATTCGTATATTTCAAGTTCGGTCGGGACCCACAGTTGTGGACCTCTAAGAGTTCCTAACACCTTCTCTTTGAGGTAATTTCTAGCCCTTACCTAATCTTTGGTGATGCAAACTAGTCAAACTTGAGTCATGTGCAAAATAGGTTACCTAAAGCACCTTGAAACCATTAGGTGGCGACTCTCCTATTTTAGTACTTCCTTAAAAGAGTTGTCACATGTCGAAACCCGATTTCGAGAGAAAGGGGCGCGACAACACTGCGAATCTGCTAGGGTTCTTTACACTCTTACCATAGAAAATTTGGCTTATATGAAAAAGTCTTCTCTGATAAACGCGCTTGCAGTTTCGTTTATTTTCTGCCACATGCACATCCCGCTCCTATTTTCCTTTTATTACTGCATGCACATCCATATCCTATTCTTCCTTTATTTTAATTCGTAGTAATATGCAAACCCTTCTCTTCTCCGCCCTTCCTTGCTCAAATTGGCTATAACATGTGTATCCCTTTTTATAGTCGTATTTATTTGCACCAAGTTGTTTTTAAAACTGCTACATCATGTCTCTCCCATCCCTACCCCCTCCCTTACTTTATTACAATTCACATATTACACGAACTAACTTCTTTTTCTTTTTCTTATTTCTTTTATGTTTCATCTTAATACTGCATTTATTGCTTTCACATGTTTTATCATGCCAATACTTGACAACGTGTTATTTACCCTTGCATAAAGCATGCTCCACATCATATTCCACTCGTGCCTAATTAATACCATAGTGGCGCTTGATGAGTGTCTGCGCCCTTCCGAAATTACCCTTTAAACTTGGAAAGACTTATTTTCGGTAAAACTAGTCGATCAGCGGTGCAGTCGACGGTTCCGTGCATTTCCCTCTCAAGTTGTCCACATGAGGGTACCAGTCTAGACTCTTCTAGAAACCCCATTCCAATATCAACTGTGCATGCATAATGTCAAACCTAGTATGGGTTAGAACGTTGTCCGCTTGATAATCCGCTAAGGCAAGCCTTGTCCAAAGTCCAATGGGATTTTCATAATCCCAATGGACACCATCACGAAATGTGCATTATTTGGAGAAATATGTCGGTATGTTGATCATTAATGTGTGAATAGTCAAACCCGAAGGGGGAAAGGGCTAACTCTATTTGTTTTGCAGAAATGAGGCACGAAGTCCCCAGGTACGGTATGGTTCAAAACATCTCACCTTTGGTGCTTGATTGGTTGAAAAAATTCTCACCTAGTGACAAGAACCATGTGAAAAGGGTCCTCGAGAATATATCCTCTGTATTGGACATTCAGCCAAATAATGCATTAATTAAGGCCGCCACCATGTTTTGGGATGAGAAGAGAGTTGTCTTCCGTTTTGGTGACATAGAAATGAATCCTCTCTTGGAGGAAATAGGAGGCTTAGCTGGGCTCCCATGGGATAGGCCTGGTTTGTTGGTACTAGAAAACAGCACTCCTCGAGGTTTCCTGAAAATGATGGGTTTCAAGAAAAATGACGAGTTACTCTGTCTGAAGAAATCATACATACCCTTTCAGTTCCTTTATGAAACGCTACGGGCATAGCAAGTCATACCGACGTCACCACGATGAACTTGCTATTACTTCTTTGGGTTGGACACACCGCCGGGCTTTTGTATTCATTGTCTATTTTTTGGGGATGCTGATACCTTTGATGAAGGGAGAAAGGATCAACACTCGCATAGCCATGGTCGCTAGAACTTTAATGGAGGGAATTGAGGGAACAACTTACACCATAATCCCTATGCTCCTGGCTGAAATGTAACGGGCTCTAGATCGCTGTAAAAAGGGTATGGGCACTTCGAGGGTTGCAATTTGTTGTTGCAGGTATGGTTATTAGAAAATTTTAAAAGAACTGAATATCGTCAATAACTTCTACGAAACCCGCTGAATGACCACATAGCCTACCATCATCCGAAAAGAATGATATTTATCCCTGATAGGTTTGCGCAACATGGAAGTTCTATGAGCTGGGTGCGTTTCTTCAACAACTTGATTGACGAAAAGGTACACTGGATGTTTGAGTAGTTCCCTAGTGGCGAGTTCATTATCATGTAAAGAGAAATCACTCATATAGTATTGATAGGGTTAAGAGGAACCTATCCTTATGCTCCTATAAGGGTAAAGAGGCAAGCTGGGAGAAAGCAGATTATACCTTGGGTTTCCAACATGGCCCAAGACAAAGAAGACTTTGAGGGGAACAGCATTCCATTCAAATTCGAGCCACAGCATATGTGATATCAAAATTTCACTGTGGAGAGAGATACCATCGAGCTAGACAGGTATCATGCTGACCTTGTGTACCTCTATCCCTCATGGTTGGTGGATGATAAATCGGGGGATGTCAAGTCGGGGATTAATCTAAAAAATAGGGTTATAGACGTTGCCGCTGAAGCACAAGTCAAATATAGGATGTTTCACAAGAGGGTGTTTGGGTATGAAGCCAAGCATTTGGAATAACATAAGGTGGATATGGAAGTAATTAATGAATGGAAAGAAATCACTACTAAATCAAAAGAGAGGTTGGAATATTTGGAGCACAAGTTGATGGAGCTTGAGGGGAAGATGAGGGAAAGGATCTCGGATTGTCAGAATGTAGAGGGAAATGAAGTAGGTCATCTAGCAAGGGCTTATCTTCTATTGGACATACGCAACCTGGGGAACATGATAGATGGAACCAAGAAGGCCAAGCATGGACAAGGTTCCTCTGGGACCAAATAGATTAGGAACAATGTTCTACCGCTTTCTAGATTCGTTTTAGACTTTGATTGTATAAGGGAAATGCCGTTAGTAACATTTTCTCATTATTGTTCTTTTCGAAGAGATTTGGTTCATTTTCACATTAAAGAAATGACGCAGTTATTGCCATCAATTTTCTCCAAATCTATATGTCGCTTAGGCCTACCTCGGGCAACTAGGTCCCTCAAATTTGGACACAAATTTATAATTCCTCAATACATATTTAATTATCGAAAACATCCTTCTAATACTCCCTACTGACTCAGTTACCTCTTTTTTTCCTTTCTTTTGTTTATTCCCATTCCCTAAGTTTGGTTCGTACATACTGGCATCATCAGCATATCATACCAGATCCAGAGGTCCTCCACCTCCTCCTCCACCAAGAAATCTCAAGAACAAAAGAAAACCAAAATGGACGATATGAGCGGTATTAGGAAAGACAATGCTACTCACGCAGAGAATATTGAAACTTCGGATGGTCGGAGTACTCTGACACAGAACGATTTGGTCTTATGGTTGGAACATAAAATACTGGAGTTACAAGTGGAGCTTGATCAGGTTCGGAACTTGGCAAACCTTTCCCTCACCTTGAACGTTCCTTACAATAACGAACAAAAAGCCCAAAACCCAGCACCTACCCAAAACACATAAAGCTAGCACCCGCAAAATCCTCCCGCACCTCATCAATATCTCACACCTCCTCAAGATCCCAATCCTCCACCAGTACCTACCCCCCAAAACATCATCACCATCCGACTCAGTATCCACAGACCACCACTTATCACACTCAAAACACACCACAACCTATCCCTGATCCCCAAAACTCAACCAAAGACCACTACTATACACAGATTCCTAGAGTTCACCAAAGCAACCCCATATACGTGGAAACCTTACCCCATACCCCACAACATACCCTGTACACACCTGAATCCACCGAGAAGGACCTTCTCATCAATAACATGGCGGAAGGACGCAAGAAGCTTACCGCCAGAGTTTAAAGTGTTGAAGGTGGTAAAGGCATCGAGGATTTGAATTATGAGGATTTGTTTATTCAGCCGGATGTGGAACTGCTAGAGGGTTATAAACCTCCTATGTACGAAATGTTCAATGGGACTGGTGATCCAAAGGTACATTTGAGAAAGTATATTGACAAGCTTGTGGGGGTTGTCAAGGATGAAAGAATCCGCATGAAGATGTTCATGAGGAGCCGCACTTGAGACACCGTGTCTTGGTACATCAGTCAGAACCCAAAGGAATGGTTTAATTGGGTGAGCATGGCATAAAATTTTATGGATCGGTTCAGGTTTAATACATAAAATGCACCAGACATTTTTTACATTCAGACTCTCAAGAAGAAGCCAACGGAAACTATTCGCGAGTCTGCAACTCGGTGGAGGTCTGAAGCTGTGAAAGTAAGGCATCACTGGAAGAAGAATAGATGAATAAGTTCTTTGTCCGAGCTTAGGATCAACAGTACTACGAGAGACTGATGGTTATTGAAACCCATAAATTTTCTGACATCATCAAATTGGGAGAAAGAATAGAGGAAAGGATTAAGAGAGGAATGGTGACAAATTTCGAAGCGCTCCAAGCTGCAAGCAAAGCCTTACAGCCAGGTGGTATCTCTAAAAGAAAAAAGTAGGGGCAGTGATGGTGGCCCAAGCTCCAAAGTCTCCTCTCACGTACCAAACACCCCCACCTACATATCAACCTTCACCTCCCAGATACCAACAACCTGCCACCACCTACCATACTTATAACACCCAGCCAGGATACCACCATTCACTACCAGCCCGCCAAAGCTACCAAAAACTTAGGCCAAATTTCGACTGTAGACCGCCCAGACAATACACCCCAGTTGTATGAGAAACTAAAGGCTTCCAATTATGTCACTCCCATTCCTGTTGTTGCTATGGAAAATTCCTTCCTGTGGATAAATCCAAATAAGGCATGTGCCTACAACTCAGGCATGAAGGGTCGTACTATTGATGAACGTTGCACTTTGAAGGATAATATTTAGACATTGATTGACACTAAATTTATACAGGCAAAAGATGATTCACCTAATGTTCGTAACAATTCTCTCCCGGATCACAGGGGCGAGGGAGTAAATATTATAGAAACCGATGAAGAATAGGATATGGAAGGGTAAATTTTACTCATTCTTGAAGGGATAAGCCTAAAATACCTCGAGTTACTCTCACACCTATCCTGGTACAGATTCAGACACCGATTGAGGTCGAGATAGCCGCACCAGCTCCATTTGAGGTTGAAGTGACAATGCCCTCAGTCGCGCCAACTCTATTTGAGGTTGAAGTGACCACACCCTTCACCGTGACGGTAGGACCCACACTGTCCTTTAAGTCTAATGCTATACCCTGGGACTATGCTGTGGAAGCGAGAAGGAAAGGAAAAGCGAAAATGGAGGAAACAAGTGCAGTGAAAGGCTTGACTAAAACTAGTAGGGTTTATACGCTGGAACATTTGGGAGGAACAAGAAAAGAAGTCACTTCTAAGCTGCCTGTCATTGAGATTGGCCCAGACGATCTTTGGAGAAAGGCGCATGCGAGAGAATAATCACCGGTTGATAATCTAAACAAAACCCCTGCTCAAATATCAATTTTATAACTACTGCAGAACTCCGAGGCGCATAGGAATGCCTTGATGAAAGTGTTAGACGAAGCATATGTAACCAATAACATTACTAGTGGGGAGATGGACAATATGGTAGGGAAAGTATTGGAAAGCCACAAAATTACTTTTCACAAAGACGAACTGCTGCCGGAATGACTTTAATAGCGGGGCACTGCATATCATAGTGCACTTTGAGGACAAATTCATTGCCAGGGTCCTAATAGATGGGGGTTCAAGTCTCAACATTTGTCCATTAACCACGTTGAAGAGGTTGGGTAAGGGTATGCATGATATACGAGCAGGGAGTATGAACGTGAAAGCATTCGATGGATCTCAAAGGGCCACAATTAAGGAGACCAACCTCTGTTTATAGATGGGCTGGACCTGGTTTGATGTTGAATTTCAAGTGCTAGACATATCGACCACATATAATCTGTTGTTGGGATGACCTTTGATACATGTTGCTGGGGCTGTATCCTCTACTCTATATCAGGCCGTGAAGTTCGAAAGGAACCATCAAGAAGTAATCATCTATGGGGACAGAAGTAATCCCATTTACACCAATCAAATTGTTCCGATTGTTGAGAATAGAAGAAAGTTGGGTGGAGAAACATACCATCACATCGAGCGTGTCAACGCAATTGAGAGAGATAAATAGTGGATCATCAAGATAGAAAGTATATTGGTATGAACCTGGTAAGGGTCTCGGTAAGAATATCCAGGGTATCACTAAACCAATACAGCCAAAGCGTTACGGCACAACCTTCGGGTATGGGTATAAGTACACCTGACACGAGTATAACAATTGATCGCCACCATGGCGTTGTCCTTATTACCCTCTTGAGCAGCCGATACCACATTTGAACCAGTCATTTCATTAAGCCGACATAATGTGGGGATCTGAAGAATGTCACACCTCTTTTTTCCGACACGGGATTGGATACGAGTTTTTCCAATTTAAGTGACATTATGCGGATTTTGGATTTATTTATTAGTTTCAGAGTCGCCACCCGGATTTTACCGTTNTTGCAAACCACGCCACATGAAATGCACCCGCGATTTACAACATGCTTATTTAATTAATGTTTTGAGTTAGAGTCGGGGACAGGAGTTGCCACACCCGAGTGTAGGATTATATGACTATGGCCAGGATGATTAAATATGCCATTTTGAGGCGATATTCGATTATTCTCTATGTTTTTGGGATTTTCGTCTAAAAGAGGTATTTTTAGCTTATGGGGTATGTAAATAACTCTTTTTTTTTTATATTTATGGATTTATCTTGGGACAAGTCACGATGACGTGCACTTGTTGTTTTTAAACACATT